>BPLR01011942.1:0-50277 GCA_021605095.1 Caerostris extrusa | reverse complement strand
AACCAATTGAAGTACTATAGAATAGCTGAAGCCAAACAAAAGAACATTAAACATTTTAAGCACAAAGATGCTATTTGCAATATACATTAAATATTTTTTTCTCATTAACAGAGGGAATAGCTCCTATAAGATTTTCTTCATTTTGGTTTGCAACATGGTTTTTTATAAGCCTCAGTGCTCAGAAAAGTCTCTCAACATCTACTTGGCTACTAAAGCAGTAAATGTTTTTGCTGAATACAGTTGAATTAGCAAGAAGCAATTGAATGGCCTCTTTAACATTAATTATTTGAAATTTGGAAAATTAAAAATTATTTTTAATAAAAGAGCCAGGAATCAGATTTTTAAACGCTGCTCGACTCCCAACTCTGCTGTGAAAATTTTAAACATTGCCAAATCTTCTTTCAAAAGAAATATATACACATGAAATTGAGTATTTCCAATTAAAAAAGATACTGCTTCTCCTTAATATTGAATTTATTCCAAAGTTCATTCATATATATATATATTTTTATGCAAGAGATACAAAAAGCATTTCTATCATTAAGTTTTCTCTTTTTTTTCCCCCTTTCTCATTAATTAAACACTCAAAATTTTTACTAATAATAAATTTCAATAATTTTAACTAAACAAAAAAAATTAACAGAATAGTCATACACAGTGAATAAATATGAACACTACAATGGTGAAAAATAAATGTATTTATTTAGATACAAAAGGCATGAAAGATTTTAACAAAATATTAAACAATCATTAAGAGAAAAATATTGATTTATTTAAAATGAAGGCTCAGATAATTCTAGAAGAATTCTTAGCAAAAAAGAAACAATTCATTTCTCAACAATAGTTGAGACATTGATGTACACAAAATTAAATATTTTTTTTAAAATTGAGCATGAAAAAAATATAATAATTTAGCACTGAAAATACATTTTATGAAATTAGCAAACATTACCTGATAAATTGTTACAAACACTATACTGCAATAGATTTAATAAGGTCAATTAATAGATAATTTTAAACTACTGTTTACAATAACTTTTAAATATTCATTATTTCTCTTTAGCAAAAGAAAAGAG
Source organism: Caerostris extrusa (assembly GCA_021605095.1). NCBI lineage: Eukaryota > Metazoa > Arthropoda > Arachnida > Araneae > Araneidae > Caerostris > Caerostris extrusa. Next base: position 49,201 of record BPLR01011942.1, on the reverse strand, counting down.
TATTCTAATGAAATAAATCTAATTAAAACACTCCTCCAATAAGTTCTTGTAAGTTTCGATGTTTCTCTGTATATGCAATCTTTATACACTAATAAATAAATCACGAAAAGTGATTAAAAAAAAAATCTACATGATCAATTTGAAGACTATCCAATTTTTTAAAATTAAGCATATAATGTTATTGCTTTCCTTTTAATTTTAATCTCTCAAAAACTAAATAAAAAAGTATAACAATCAAAGGCAAAACAATTTGATTTTAAAATTAACATTAAGTATCAAATATTTCACTTTCATAGTAAAAAAAAAAAAAAAAAAATCTTACTTGTATAAATTATTAAAAAAAGAACAATCAATTCATTTTACAGGTAATATAAGTATTGGAATACTGGGAAGATAAATCATAGAAAAGATTATAAAATCTGTAACAAAAACAAAAATAAATTAATATCATTATAAAAATAAAATCATCGTCTTTTGGCTTTCCTTTCTAGTTTCTTTTGCTTTTTCTCATCTACTTCTGGCGCAGGACTGAAGATCCATGGCGCCAATACATTCACCCAGAGCATGTAAAAAGCTCGGGCTGGAGCCTAAAGGAAATTTGAAGCAATTAATTTAAAATTTTTCAAATTAACATTCAACACCTATATAGTATTTTTTATTTATGTTTAAAAACAAATTTAAATACAATTTGAATTCTATAGCAACTGACTTAAATTCATGATGTAACTGTGTTTCCTCCAATGCACTTGTGGCATTCCGGTGAAAAGTTCAGTTGGCATCAAACCTTCTGTCTGAGAGGACGCAACTGGCACAAATAATAATCTCTCATCCCAAGAGCTAGAGTGGAATCCTTCCACCCATCTTTTAGTGATCATTAAATATACTACATGTGTTTAAATAAGGTTCACATTTTGCTGTGGTATTAATGTCATATTTGTGTGCAACACAATAAATGTGTTATTGTACTTTGAGACTCGTTTTTGGCCACACCCAATTGAAGCATGACCAAATAAAATGATGAAATCTACTACAATTAAAGGAATAATGAATTTAAAATCAATTCCTATAGAATTTGCATATCTATTGCATCATTTGTTTAATAAGCAGTATTTTATGGCTTATTTATAAATACATGTAAAGAAAATTATCCTACATTCAAATTTATCATCTGTTGAGGGGTGAAAAGGATGAGAGGCAACGTTCTTGTCACGACATTTATTACTCAACAGATATGCACATACAAACAAAAAGCGCCCTCTTAAGAAAAATATATAAAAGGAATGTATACGGTTACAGTCTGAACACTATGCACATATTAAAAAAAAATATATATCTCATAAATTATGTATTAAAAAGGAAAAACGATGACATAATATAAATTTTTAATAAATAGACTGATTTTGACAACTTGATATCCTGAATTTCACACAGTTCACAGACACGGAAGAGAAACAAAAATGCTCCAAAGAAATTTTAATATTTGTATTATAAACAATGGCATTTCGTTATAACATTTCATTAACAAAAACACAGAAAGAACAACATGAGAAAGAGAAATTTGTTAAAAATAAAAATATTTTACAATTTAAAAAATTAAATAAATAAAGTTAAATGAAATCAGTTAGCATATTTAAATGGTCATAATAGTTACTTGAGAGAGTAGTATAAGTGAATTGTTTGTGAACATCTGAGCAGTTTGAATATGAGATGATAGAAGGGGCTTGGATCTATGGAGCCAGCATCAATGAAATCATTTACATTTGTGAAATGTTTAAGAGCAGCTGTAGTTAGTGTTAAAAGAATGGTTATCAAAAAACTAGGTCTCAATGTACAACTTGTGATTGCTCAGGCAAAATGGAATATTCAGATTACTAAGACAAGAATAACAGTATGGCAAATTGCAAGCAGATCTTAATCAATGATTAATCAAATTGTTTCAATGGATACAATGCAGTCTATGGGATAAGGAAGGCAGAGTACAGTTTGGACACCGTTACTGTGTGTAGATAACACAATAGAATGCCTTAAATTCATTCAGAAGCACAGGGTTTGGATAAAGAATTGGAAATAAAACCTTAATGTGATCAGAAGAATCACATTAAAATCTTTGGATGGTAGAATTTAATGTTAAATAATCAAATTTGTTTACAAAAAGTGTCAAGCATTGTTGAAAGGAACGATGGAAATTCAATAGTTTTAAAAGATTATCTCAAAGCAAATAATTTTTGAACTATTTGTTTAATTCAAATGCTGTCATTTATTATTGAGAACTCATTTGTTATTTATGAAAATATTGATTGCTATAATAGAACTTTTTGGGTGGGGGGTGGGAATTCCTGTAAACAATAATAAAAAAAAATGCATCTAAAAAGTGCCTTTTGTTGAAGATGATGGCATGGAACTTAAATATGAGGAGCCATACTTAAAAAAAGAAGGAAATAATATGCACCAAATTTGGGAATTTTTCTTTTGAAATTAAATAGTTTAAAATTTAAAGTTTTTGAAACTTTTGAAATTGATTCGCAAGTGAATTTTTGTCTACCTTTATTACAGGGGTGGCCCGCCTTGAACATGCGAGATTTATCACACTTTTACAAAATATATTTATTTTATAATTCTTCTTAATAATTAAGATACCCATTTAGTGTTTATCAAATGTTTGCTATACTTATATCCTTTTTGTAGCTTTTTAAGAATTAAACCATGTTCAAGGTTTTCATCTCACAGAGAGTTTTGAAATTAAATTCTAAACTTTATTGTTCATTGTGGAATATTCACTCCTATTTATTGATTATTCCTACCAGTAGGGCTGAATAGCAGTGAATTAAATTAAATGACCAAAGTTATATAATTACATTTAATTTATTACTGGATTACTCTATTATTTTTAAATTAGTCACTGGATCCTCTCCCTCCCCTCAAAAAAAGTGGTTCTAGGTATGACAATTGAGAATTTATCAATCTGAAATTCACAAAATTAAATGAAGTTTATATTTAGTCTCACTGTAATTTATGATTCATTAACCAAATTTGCATGAAAAAGGGCAATCTTGCTGATTGTCTATATGATCTTAAAATGCTGTGCAACAATCTTATATAGCTAAACATATAATTGTCAGCTACATGTTATGTATTAAATCATATTAAAAAAAAAAAAAAAAAATCTTACCAGGAGCCATAGGAACCAGAAGTAGCTTGATATAAGTGACAAGATTTGGATAGCCGATGTGAGTATAATTAAATCTTTCAAATGCCTGAAATTGGAATAAAGCTGGTTAGATTTTTAAAAAAAAGGAGGTAAGGAGAAAGAGAATTATTTTTAAATACATAATAATTTAAAAAAGTAAGGAAATATTGATGATGGACATATTCCATAACTAAACAACCGATTATGCAACTTATTCTACATACTTATAATTAGATAATTTATTTTTTTAAATTTAAGATATATTCACTATATTTAGAAAATTTTTTTAGAGAGTTATTAGTTTTAACAAAATAAAATGCTGTACAATGAAAAATAAATAATATATATTTTTTTTTTTTATGTTGAAAATGGCGAAAAAGGCAATTATACTATATTTTATTATATATTATTACATTTAATTTTTAACAATTCAAAACACTAACTATGTATTTTCAGTATATTAAATCTTTAATGTATTTATGTTCCTAAAAACATCCAGAAAATCTTGATGCAACAAAGTAATAAAATTCATAAAAATGGTTAATTTTGAAATATGTATATATATAAGAGGAACATATCATACTCAGCAAAACCAGATTCCATATTCAAGTCAATACCTCCATCTAACAATTGTCCTGTTTCAGAATATGTAGCACCGGCCATCGAATGCATGAACTGTAGACTTCCAGCAAAAACAAGGACGGTAGCAAGTGACAAAAACTAATTACAGAAAACATTATAAATCAATGATTTTAAAGGAAAATTTTATATTAAATCAATATAATAATTATTATACATTCTTACTTTCTTAATTTTTGTATTCATAACCAAAATTGCTTAATAATTTTCGTTTGCAATGCTTATCTTTCATATATGTCAAATAATGTGGTTTGACATGATTGAAAAAATTGGCATGTTGCTTTATGTAAGCTTGTTTACTTTTAACCATGTTACTTTATTATATGCACGTGTTATAGCAATGCTGCAACACTTGTTATAACATTGGAAGACCAAATCTTCAAAATTAATAAAAGCACATGAACCAAAACAATTAAAAAATGTTATTATAGGAAGAAGTTAGGTATACAGGTATTTGGTTTGGTTTGTCACTCTATGGTCATCTTGTGCACACGAGGCTAAACAGACTGGGACCCACAGTTTAAAGTGGATTCAGAACCACTACAAACATACATGGCACCACTGGTACTCAAACCCAAAACCTGTGGTGAGCGAGCACCAGAGCGCTAACCACTCGGCCATCAGGCCCCCTAGGTATACAGGTAGGTTTTTGCTTAATGACACAGGGATCAGTTTTATCTATATGTGCTCATATCATGTGCTATATATCAATTGGACTTGCATATTTCAGTTAAAATGCTGGTGCAAAAAGTGACTCATGAAATACTATAAAGATTAAAAAAAAAAAAAAAGTGTAAGCAATAAAATAAGTGTTAAAATTAAATTAAACATGGATCTAAAATAATATTCACAATCATTCATAAACTTCGCAAGCATTCATTTTTAACCATATTTTATTCTCAAATAAACTTAACTTACCATGTATAAGGCAGTATAAGATTCCCAGAATAAAGTTAACATTATTCCAATATATGTCAGCTATAAAAAAATTCATTAAAAAATTAGAATAAAAAGCATAACATTTTACAAGCAGACATTATTATTTCTTATTATTAAGTGATATGCATAATAAAAATTATTCATATTATTAATAAGCTAATGATCTACTGAAATTGTTTCATTTTTTATTAGAAAAATTTAGTTTTTAAAATGATTTAACATAATTTTGTAAATAATATTAAAATTTATGTTAGAATATCTATTACAATAAAATTACCTAAGGCATGCTTATTGCTTTCTATACCTCATCAAATGACTGATGTATTTCTTTCTTTTTTAAAAATGTAATAACATGTAGTTATTTTCCCTCTTAAAAGAATAAAGGAAGGATTATTTTTTAATATTATGTAGCATATAGTGTGATAATTAAAATATTTTTTAATCATATGCTGCATTTATTCACTAAAGAAACTGATGTAATTAAGTACTGATGTTAATTCATTTGTAATGACTTACTAAATTTTTCTCTTTTTTTTTTATGCATTACAAATTTATATTTATAATACTGCAAAAAATAATAATAAATAAATAAAAAAAAATAAAGAAGTTTTAGAAGAAAAATTAACATCAATTTTATAAAATGAAAGAAGATTTCACATCTTTTTTTTTTTTGTGACAAGTACTGTACTCTTAAGCCACGGTAAAGACTAACTTGATTAGATATTTTATACTACAAGATTAATTCCTCCCACTGCAAAATATAGTTCTTTAAATAAGCACATTTAGGGTAGAAAAATAATTAAATTCAAACAATAATAAAAAATATGAATAAATTTTTAAATTTAACTGGCATTTCATATTAAAACACTTTGAACAGATCAAATGCTCCATATTGGAATGATATTGTTTTTTGCAAAATTAGAAAGAAAAATTAATCTATAGCTTTGATTTTCTTATACCTTTTAATTCTAATATAATTAAATAATTAGAAATCTGACATTCATAAATTTATTATTTAATATTTTTTAAATAGTTTTCTTAATTATATTGGCCAAAACATAAAGGTTTCATTTGTAAAAAACAAAATATAAATTTCAACTTAATAGCAAGTAAATTTCTAGAAATTTTTTATTTAAATTATTTTCAGACAATAAGACAGAATTAAAGAAATAATTTTGTACTTAACATTTTATTTATTTTTTTATCTATTTAAAATATTATCTTACATAAAATTAAAAAAAAAAATTAAGATTCAGAATACCTTTTACTATTTTATTTTCAATTACATATATCTACAAGAAAGTTGAAAACAAATTTAACATTTCATTTTTGTTACTGTACAAACATTATCAATAAAAAATAAGATTGGTTTTGATAAGATTGAATATTATGACACTGCCATTTTAAATAATTATTACAACAATACAACTCAAAAGAACTACTTGAATATTCATTTTTCCCAAGTGATGTTTTACGAATGTATTGTAGTATATGAATTCACTGACTCTAATCAAAACACCTTCCTCAATCAAATGAACTCTTTTAGTCATATATACCATATTCTATATCAAGTTAGATTGAACTTAGAATATATATTGTTGCAAAAATTCTAAGCAATGAAACTGTTTCCCATTGTCAGACAAGTAGATAAACATCAATATATTTATACCAAATCCTTTCTTTTCACTTTAAAATACCATTAACAATTTTCTTATGAAAATAAAATAAGTCTATTGATTTAACGATGAAGAATAATAAATAATGCTTACTCAAAATTACTTTAGAACTGAACCAATACAATACAAATTGAGAAAAATAGAAATTATTCTAATGTTTTTGATCTCGTATTTAAATATTATATTTTCTTTCAAAATAAAACTATTAAAATAGATGTTTTTTTTTTTCTAAATGACTATCATTATAAAAATATAAAACTGAATAATCAAAATAAAATATCAACCTCAGAAGATAATGCCATAATTGAATAAAATTTCAGTGTTTGCTTGTTTTCTTCTACAATTTGTTTTTGGCCCTTTGTTCCTTGTTTTCCTTTTTGAGGCTAAAAAAAAGGTACAAAATAAATACACTAAATAATTCACATAAATGCATGATAAATTTTAGCATTAAAATTTTTTTAAAATTAATACTTAATTGATAGTAAAATGATAATTTCACAATTTTTTTTTTTTTATATTTAAAACATGACAAATCTAATTTTATTTTTAAGATATATATAGATTAAATATTCTACAAATATTTTAATTTATTATTTATTATAATGAAAAAATACAGTTCATTAAAATTGCAAGTACCAAAAATTTTCATTGGGGTGTAAGGAAGGTGGGGGGATTTTTAATGTTTTACTCCCTCTGGAAAAGGAATTTTAATTTTTATTCAGATGTTATAAACTTGTATAAGTACATAAGGAATTTGAAAAAAAGTGTGAAAATTAGTAAACTTAGAAAACGTTTTCCATTTAAATAACATCAGTCTAATCTAACATCAGTTAACATACGGCTTAAATATTTGCTTACACGTACCAACAAATAATAATAAAAAACTTCTTTAATTATACATAAATAATAATTTCATCTTAATACAACAAACTGAATCTTGGATAAAAATCAACAGTTATCTCTTCAAGTTCTACAAAACACTTTTGGATCATATTATATAATTAATTTGTACTTTCATTTTTGTTATAGTCATTGTTTAATATAGATAGATCCTTTTATTGATCTTTTTAACCTTGGATTATATGATTTACATCATATAACAGTATATATAAATAAAAAAATATCATTCACGTTAAATATGAACAGGTATCATAAGGTTTGTTAGAAATTTTTTTTCTGAGTCTATAAATACATAAGGAGAAAATAAGTAAAAAAAAGCATAATTAAAATTATACACTTCATTTTATTAGATAATTAGAAATTATCTTGATGTTGCAGGTAATTAATGATAACTTCAAAATTCCAAGTGAGACATAATTCCATAAGTAAACTTAATAATTCCAAGTAATCATTTTGTTATGTTAACAAGAGCAATTAATTGAATGGCAAGTTTGGAATCATCTTTGATAGTTGTGATAATTAAACGTTTAAGAGTATTTTTAAAAATCCCCCAGATGATTCTTATTATGTATATTTATAATTGTTTAGCAAGATAACTTTTCAAATGTTTTATTTTTTTTATCAATGTTTTAATAATTATGAAATTACAGAATTGTTGTAGGAAAAAAAAATTAAATTATACGAAATAAATTACTCTTTTAACACATGTAAATAACGAAACTAATAATCGAAATCACATGTCTGCTTAAGGATAAAAATTCATACTGTTTTGAATTTAATTTCTTAGAAATTGCTATAAAAAATTAATTATTTTTTCGACATTTATCCAAGAAACTTACCGCCATTTTTATATCAAGAGTACTACTTCAAAAATGATATTGAGAATATAAAAATAATTTACAAAACTTAAATAATATTTTAAACTTCTGCAATTCAAACATTTGCAGAAAGAAGCTCTGCTCACGTCAACAAAAAATAAACACGTTGCGTTATCAACAGAATATTTTTTACCCATGACACTTGCGCGAGATGAAGGAAAATGTATCTTATTGGTCCGAACATTCCATTCATGACAATATTTATTACGTGTTATTGTTGTGACAATTCGTGATCAATTATCTCGTGATCTATTTTGTTGCTTTGGTTTTTTGTTTTCTTTTGCAAATAAAGAATTCAAATTCCTTTTCAGTATTAAGGAAATAATATACTTTGATAATTTTATTTTGTTTAATGAGAAATAGCTATGCAGAAAAACCTCTAAAATATTTAAATAAGATTTACAACTTCAGTATTGGCATCACTTTCAGACTTGTTTGTTGTCTTACATCTTATATTACGTTTTGTTTACCGATCTGTAAAAAATAAACCCGTCTATTATAAGTGTTAGATTATACTATCCAAGGTATGAAAGTTTAAATTTAAAGAAAAGAATGGCACTACCGCGATCATCAGTCATTCAGGTATCATTTTAACTTTGTTTATTAAATCAATAATAGGATAACGACATTATTTTTAACACGTGAAAAAGAAAAATGTACTGTCATTCTAATGGATTGGAATAGCAATATTTAATGCATTTATTTATTTTTTTCAGTTGGATGATGGACAAGATGCCCAGTCCGAACTTCAATTTCAAGGTGAGTGGAATTAACACAAATAACTTTCCAAGAAATGATTTACATTAATACGAAACAAATAAACAAAAATGTTAGAAGTGAAGGCAGCAAAATAATAATTTTTAAAAATATATTTCGTAAGCTTAAGAAAAATCGAAATCTAATTAAATTTCAGTTTATTCAGAAAACTGAAAAATATATATATTTAAATTAAACCATGTTTAAGGCTTTTCAATTTCTTAAATAGATGTGCATCTGTGAACAAAATCAGAAATAGTAACTAATAATAATTTAAATTATATAATATCATGCTAAAATTGCACCTTAAAAATTAATTATTGAAAATGACAAAATTATTTTTTATAAATAGATAGGCAGTATTTTATTATATTGTTAGACTTTTTATATTATTATTTTCCATGGAATATTTATTTGGAATTAAATTTATTTATACTATTATTTCCATGGAATTAAAAATACTTTATAAAAATGCATTATTATACATATTAGTGTAATTATTTAATAAAATATCAATAATAAAATTTAAATAAGCAAGTTGTATGTGCATATTAAGTTTTATTGATGATTTTAAGTGAAATTTTTATCATGTTCAAAATATTATATGTATTTTTAAATACTTTGATTTGTATGCAAAAAAATTCCTTAAAAAACACATGACATTTTAAATAAATTGCAATTCCTAAGTTAAATATTTATTGACATTAGTTTGGATATTTATTTTAATAAATTTTCCATTTTAAATTCCTCTAAACATTTCTCAGAATGGCAAATTCATTATATAAATTGTCAATAATATAAAACAAATATTTTCAAATTATAACTGATGTTTATTGATTACATTGAAATAATTTTACAATTTTGCTGAATTATGTCCAAAAATAGCATTGCTTAAAAAATATTTTTTTAATAGAGGAATAATTCTTAAGACAAAAAATTAATCTATTGAAGAACACCTATCATTAATAGGTGTTATTCAATATATTAATTTGATTGCTGTAATTATGCATTGTCTAACAATATCAAATATTTATATTTTATTGTTTATATGTGATTTATTTTTTGTTCTGTCTTGATTTTGGGATTTATACTAGCCTATAGACAGCTTTTTAAATGTTTATTTATATATAAATATTTTTTACAGCAATCATTAGCATTTTTACAGCAATTATTTTTCTGAGCAATCATAAAAAAAAAAAAAAAAAAAAATTATACAGTTTATTTGTTAGAACTGATGTTGAACTTAAAAAAAAAGTTTATTAAGTAGGTAAAATAAGTAATTAAGCCATATTAAATTATGTATATAAGTTTTATTCTAATCATATTTTAAAGTTGATACAAAAGTTAAAATTACTCATCGATAACCACAAATTATGGAGTTTGAAGGATTTATCATTCTAAAATGCATAGTGACTCACTTTTCTGCCTCTAAGGATTAATTTTTGAGATTATTATTGATACTGTTAAATATTGTTGTATATATGCTGAATTATTAATAATGTGGTATTTGAAAAGTATCATAAATGTCAATTTAAGTTTAAAGGCAATTTATGTTATATGAATTTGTACTATTGATTGTGTAAATCATGAGATTATTTTGTAAAATAAAATTGTAATATTAATTTTTAGGTAAATTCTTTTTTTCCCTAAGAGAAAGATTTTTAGTGTAAAATGTATGCATATTTTTACCTAATTTTTTTATGAACATGTGCTAAATCTCTAACATTTAAATAATTTATGATTGAGGACACATCACAAAAATAATAAAAGAAGAAAATTCAAAATATCTAAACATTTTTTGTATTCTATTTAAAAACTTTTTGTTGAAAACTATTTATTAATATTAGATTGATTGATTGATTATATACTGATGATTTGATCATACATTGGTGGAATACAAGATCTACTTGCATATATATATAATTAATATTATTTGTTTTATTTTAGATTTTTCACTTGGAGCCACTAGCCCTGATGTGGCTACTTTAAGCCCTTCTGGTAGTTTTTCTAGTTACAAAGAAGATTTGCGTGATGATGAGAATGAAGATGTATGATTATTTAAATATTTTGTTTCAAATAATCTTGAAATGGTTAATGTGTAATTAAAAATTTTTATGAAATACTTAAACTAAAAATAATTTGAAATTAATATATTTAAAACTTCGTTCTAAGTTATATTCATCGGGAATAAATTATTCTTAGAATCACATTAAGAATAATTGATGATATTATTAGCATTATAAAAATGACTGTTTAACCATCTAAAAACCTAATTGACCTAATAATTTTTCCTACTAATATCTGACAAAGGTAAAAGTTGTTTTGTTCTGGAGTACCTGGGGAAAAAAGTTTCCCGTACCACCTGTTACACAATTATTATTTAGTAAAATTTCTACCAAAAGGGTTAAACAAAAAGAGAAATGAAATTTAAAATTAGAGAGTTTGATGTAATTTTAGGATTAACCATAGCTCAGGAGTTTAAATAAGATGCAATTTTAAAGTAATTAAAAGAAAAATTAAGAATTAAATTCTTAATCCTTTGCACAATGTGAGAGAATTGAGAAGTCTAGATTTAATATTCAATTAACTAACTTAACTTAAAGTTTTATTAGTTAAATAATAATATTAATAAATATTATTATTTAACTAATGTTTAACTTAAATATTATATCCTCATATATTGTATTCTCATTTCAAAAATCATGTTTTAAATTTTTTTTTCAAAATTTAAAAAAAAAATTTTGAGGTTTAAATGTTTCTAATACAAATTACTGTCATAAATTTTCTTCTCTTGGCTTGTTTATATGAATTGCATTCTAACTAGTAATTTTATTTTTTTTACAGTCTGCTTTTGATAAGTATTAATTATACTGTATTATATTATTGTAATATAATACACACTGTGAAATTTTTAAATTTATTATTTAGCTTCTAAGCACAGAAAAAAAGGAAGGTTCCTCGTTTTGGAAATTCAGTTACTACCAGAGCTTTTTTGATGTTGATACTGATCAAGTGGCACAGCGCATTATCTGGTCCATGATACCTTTACCTGGCCGAGCTACATTCCTTGACAGACAGATTAGACCCAAACCTGATCTCTATGGTAAGAAGTGAAGGCAGCACCCCTTCCCCTGTAATGCCTTGATAACATTTTATAAAACTTGCATCTAATGTACATATGCATATGCATATATTTATTTATTCATTCTTCAGGACCATTTTGGATTGCAGCCACTCTAGTATTCAGTACAGCTATTTCTGCTAACATTGCAAATTATTTAAGAACAGAAGGCCAAGGTGCTCATTTATGGTCTTATGATTTCCACAAGGGTAAGGAATATTAGTACAACATTAATTAGTACATATTAGTACAACAATTCTGAAATATTTTACCTTTGTGCCCTAGTTGAAATTTCAAGTGCCAATAAAATTTTTGCTTATAATAAATTAATATGGGGATTAAAAACAATTGTAATGATAACTAATTAATTTCTCCACAAAAATAATTAAACATTCAATAATTATTGCAATAGCGATTTGCTTTAAATTTTTTTCAAACATTTTATATTATCAGAAAGACTGTCGTATCATTAATAAATGCTTGATCTGTGTCTTGTGAGTAGAAAAAATAAGCTATTTCACATAAATTTGTTAGTCTGAAATAGTAGATATTTTTAGACTCAAAATTGACGTTTGCTTAATCGGAGTTGGAAATTTATTGTAATTTTTCTCGTATTTTAATTTCCTGTACTTTTTATATACACTTAAAAATAAATTTGATTTTTTGTTATAAATGGTGCTACAGTATACAAAATATGTTTTATTCCCATAAATATTAATGTATATATATAATATAATATATGTTTTATTCCCTGATATGAACATCACCTATAAGCATATATATATATATATATATATATATATATGCTTCTACGTTAGAATGGAGAACAAGCTAAATATTCAAATTGTTATTTTTTATTCATCTGCTAGTTTATAGTAACTGTAGCCTCACTTAGTTTATTATTAGCTGTATTAAATATAATTACTATATTGTTATATTGTATTGCAACAGTTAATTTTATATCTGAAGCAGATTTAAACTTTTTTTATTAGTAGTTTATTTTAAAAGTAAGTTATTATTTATGTATTATATTAAAATTATTTTTATTTAAAAATGTAGTTTTTAGTGTAAAATTTGTAAATATTTTATTAAAAAATTTATGTGCAAGAGTTGATTTATTATTTTGAAATAATAAAATTTTTTTAAATGGTATTGAATGTTACAGTGTCTCTTTCTGCTACTGCCGTATATTCCTATACATTTTTGCTACCTCTCATCCTGTGGGGCCTGATGTGGTATCGGCAGAACACCAATCGATACACTCTCCTGGAAATGCTGTGTGTCTATGGATATTCTCTTGCCATCTATGTGCCAATATCTGTAAGCTTTCACGAAATAATGGTAGCTGTAAATATCGGCCATAAATTTTAAAATTATCAAAAGAAAATGTATTCAATTCTGAAAGTGTATTTTTAATAGTCACATTAAAAATATATAATCAAATAGTCTAAGGTACTCTTCAGATATTCTTTTTCATTCAGACTTTCCAATATTTTAGTATTGAAGTTTAGTTATGATATTGTATATTTGTATTAAAATAATAGAATAAATATTTTACAGTTATTCTGTTGTGACAAAATAAAAATGTGAATATAAGCAATAATGTTTGGAAAAAACAATTTTTATAAGCTTAACATTCGAAGAGAACAAATTTAAAAGACGGAAAAAATTTACTACTTTAACTTCAGGAATATTAAGCAACAAACAAATAATAATTTTTATCTCATTCACTCAAAAGTTTATAAATTGTTACATTAAAATAGTGAAAAGCAAATTATTTTTGAGCTGTTAAAAATTTCCGATGCTTCAATTTTATTATTAATTTGTTATTGAAAATGGAAATATTACCCTTTTCCTCCAAACAATGCCTAGTAAACATCTAAAAGCATTTTATGGTACTTACATATTAACGCCACCTTAACTACAGTTACGCCGATAAAGAGCAATCTTGTTGTTCGCACGCGCGCACGCAGTTATCTTTTGAACGCTAACCGCCAAATCTGTAGCTGTTAAATTGCCGCCACTTAAAAACCGCCAAATCTGTAGCTAAGGTGGCGTTAATAAGTAAGTACCCATTTTATTAATGATGCTTCTTAATATCTAAATATGCTTTTGTCAAGATAATACAATTTTTAAATTAGATATAACTTTATTATGCTCCTCAGGTACTCTGGGTGATACAAGTTGCGTGGTTTCAGTGGATTCTAGTCATAATTGGAGCCGTTCTCTCTGGTGCTGTGCTTCTTCAGACCTTTTGGCCCACTTTCAGAGATGAGAATAAAAAGGTAGGCCTTTTCTTCCAAATATGTCATAATATAATAACTGAAAACAATTCATAAAATAAAAATTGTTTATAATGAAAATATTTGTTTTCAATTTAATAGGTATCATCAATATTGCCAAAAGCTTAACATGAATTCACTTTCTAAAAATAGTTGCTAAGATAAAAATCTGGAATTCTCTACGCTTTTTTTTTTAAAGCAGGCTTTATGAAAGTCGCTTTGTTCTTATTAAATTTTGATGTTATTGTGTTTTATTTCTGTGCCATTTTTTTTAAATAAAAAGAAGTATAAATATTGAAAGTTTGAAGTATAAATTAATAGTAGTATTAAATTTTGAAGTATAAAAGTAAACATATGCGGAAAATAATGTCATTTCTAAATTCTGATGCAGAAGATCTGTGATCCTACATGTATACATAAGATAAAGTAAGTATGAATGTATACATAAAATTCAGATTCAATTATTTGCTGACAAGGTAGATAATTGAATTTAGGCAGACTACTTAGAGACAAGGTAATGTTTGTGTTTTAGCCTACTTGATTGATGATACGGCTTAAGGGAATTGAAGTAGAATTTCATGATTTTTGATTGCAAAGAACTGGTCAATAAATAAAATAAAGATTTAGTAAGTGTATGAAGTACTGAGATGAGCGAGACATTTTTCATGAAGATCAGGACAAGAAGGAATTATGTGGTTGTTTTTATTCTCTATATAGCCTTGGAATTTGCACCATTTTATTTGTTTTTTGCTCTTGAAGTTTTCCTTTGTGATCAGATCGATTGCAATAATAATGAGAATGAAAAATTGATTGTCTTCACAGGCAGCATTATTCTAATGAAGGGATGTCAAAGTGATAATTTGTTAGAACTAGTGAAACATTGGTTAAAATTGTGCCAAATTGTAGTCTGCCCATGGATCGTGTGGAATTGCAAACTTCCAGTTTAACGACAGAAACTTGCAAATTAATGACTTGATAAGGATGCTAGTCAGATAAACAGCGCACAAAGCTGCTTTGAAAGAAAAACAAAAGTATTATACCTAGTGTAGAATTTTTCAAAGAGCCAAGAATCAAAGCATTTTTGTCATCTAGTTTTTCATTTAATATTGTGTTTTAGCCCACTTGATTGATGATATGATTTAAGAAAATTGAAAATATGAAGTAGAATTTCATAATTTTGAATGCAAAGAACTGGTCAATAAATAAAATAAAGATTTAGGAAGTGTATGAAGTACAGAGATTGTATGATTGTACTAAAAATTGAATGATTAAAAATAAAATTATTTTCATTGCAATTAAAATCCCTCCTAAATTACATGTCTTTCCTTATGAAGTTACTCTTTTTATATCCATCTGACTTAGCCACCTATTAATTTTCCACATAATCAGTGGTCTGATTTTATGTGAAATAAATGTTAAGTTGTATTGCTAGGTTTATATATCATGTAGTAATAAGTTCTTAGTTATAGTGCATTTTGTGATTTTTTTTTTTTGCAAAAGGAACTTTCTTTATGAATTGACATTGTATTTGTATTGTTACCATTAAGATTGTTTTAAAAAAATGAATACAAGATAGTTATGCTTTTTAACCAAGTTTATTTTCTTTTTTTTAACTCAGAGAATTATTCTAATTTACAAATCTTAATAAAATTTTTGTTCTTTAGATTGCTGTTGTTGTTCTGTGCCTGATGTTATTATTTCACACTCTTCTAGCAGTTGGATTTGTGGTATGTTACTAAAAATTAAATATATTCTTAGTTGTCTATGTTAGTTCTACAAATTTGTTTTTAACAATTAAATGCTTAATGATTTAATTAATAAAAGCTCTTAGGTATCCATATCCAATGTGCAAATTTATAAAAATTAGCTATTTATCATCGCAGGTTATTTTACATATTTTTTGGAGAAAGTTTTATGAAGTTAAAAGGAAAAGTTCAAGATTTATCACTAATATGATTTTGCATTATTATCTTTATTACATTACATAATAAATCAAATCATTACAAACTAAAATTTTCATATTGTTCCTCTTCATCTTGTTTGTGAAAAACCATGTCTCTTACATAATACATAGCTGTTAAACTGTCATCTAAATAGTATAATCTTATTTTATACAATTGAATTTGATTTCAGTTGAGTCTTGCCAATCTCTTAAAAAAAAAATAATAATAATAGATTCAACTAATAACAAAATGTTGAATATGAATAAGTAAATTTGTATTCTATCTTATCTCTATATATGATCTCCGCGGGTGTTCTCGAACACGTTCTATAGCGTGGGCGTTGATGCCCTGGAGTACAACAAACCCAGTTGAGGGCAGCCAAAGGCCGTGGGGGTGTTGTACTTATTACATTTCACCCTATCCGTGTAGCCGAATAAGGCGGATCCAACTTATATTGGTAGGTTCTGTCGTGCTTCTGGCCATGCAGTTCTCCGTAAGCCTTCGGGCAGGTCGGTATATCTTAATTGAATTATCTCTATATATGGTAGCCTTTCATTCAACCATACATTTTAAGTATCAATATTAAAATTAAAAAAAAAAAGTATAATAAATTGAAAGCATAATATAACTGCTGTAATGCTATAAAAATAATTTTAATGCTAATTAATTTTTAGCTGAGGCACTTGCAACTTATGAAGGGAATTGGTATGCAAGATATAAACATTTAAATATCAGAATTATATGTAGAGTATTACTCTCATCTGCTATACATATTTTGTCTATTTGTGTTAATACTAAAAGTAAAATTTAATATTCTGTTTGTGTGACTTCTAATTTTTCTGTTACAAAAAGTATGTGAAATATCTAAATGTATCTATACCCAGGATTTATTACATCACAGCATGGAAAAAATAATCTTGCATTATTATTCTTATTTTAATCTCTAAACAAGGTTCTGAAAATTGTGGTAATATTAAATTATTAAAATAGCATTTTAGATAATTAACATTTCAAATCATGTATTTCATGTTTCAGACTTATTTCTTTCGACCATCTGGTAATGAAGTTACTGTTGTGACTTCAATGACGAGTACTCCAACTTCCACTACAAAAGATGTTGATACACATCATCCAATAAAGGATAAACCTATTCCTACTTTAGATAATAAACTTAAAAAAATGTCTTTGGTTTTGGATGAACAAAGTACAGCTAAAGTCAAGACTGAAAAGAAACTTGAAATTAAAGATCAAATAAGGGAAATTAAAAAGGAAGCCACAAAGAATATTTCTGATATAGATAAATCTGCACCTATTTTAAAACCAACCAATGTTCTTGTAAATGATTTGACTTCAAACAAAGTTTAGTATATCTTCTTTCATAGCTATCAGTGTAATATAAAAACTGGATTTGTGTTAATAAATTTCATATAAGAGAAATGGTTTAAGTATTTAAAGTATGAATACTTTTCTCAATTATTTCATTCAAAATTCATCATGGGAGGCATCTGTTCAATAAATATAAATATTTATTAAAGTTTCAATTAAAAAATATGTAACTCCTAGAATAATGGCATTCATATTCTATGCATTGAACCCTGGGTTTTCATAAATTATCTGTATTATTGACATGTTTTGCAAATCAAATAAAATTTATAGATTTGATTATAAAAAATATTTATTTAAGCAAGGATAATACGATAATAATTTAGTTTATGAGGCTTTGCAGTTATAGTTAGCTTCACAAAATCTGCCTTAAACATCTTAGCATTTATAGATAAAACAAGATTTGTGGGAATCATATATGAATAACAATGTTGTTTACTATTTTAAACTATTTTCTAATTGAAAATTGAAAAAAAAAAAAAAAAAGATTTACAAATGTAAAAGACATATCTTCAAGTTAAAACAGCTGCTAGATATAATATCCAACAGTATAATAACAAGATTAAAAATCCATTTCAGTGTTATATTAGATTTAACTATTTGTTATTGAAAGAAAAAGAATAATTAATATTAGTCGATTCTGAAATAACATACCAACAAGATTTCTTCTCTTTTAGTTAAAAATTTATGAGGAATTTATATAATACCTAAGAAAACAAATGCCTTTTTTTTCACAACTCATTATATGAAAGTTATAATGAGTTGTGAAAAAAAAAGCATCAAAAAGTTCTTTTATAAAAACAATTTGTATTCTTCCAAAGTTATAGGAATTAATGATAAAGACTCAACTTAGATATGTCCTTCAGTAACATAACCAAAGACAGCGACTGACTTTGCAGCAAACCCAGTCAGAGTTGAAATATTTTTCTCAGCACTGAGGCTTATGAAAAATGATCTTGGATTCACAATAAAAGATCTTGTAGAAGCTATTCAATTACTAAGAGCAAACAAGATTTAATGTATTATTAATTGAGCAATTTTTGGTCATCAGCTTTTCACCAGTACTCTGGTACTTGCTATTTTAATAGGATATATATATATTTTTATAATCATATTTAGAGTACAAGGATGTCTTTTAAGCAAGTATAAACATCACACTTTTAAAGTAAATTCCTTGCAATACATTATAGATGTGCAAATTCAACAAAAGTCGATATCTTTTGTTTCACACATTCTTTAAAATCCATTAGTAAAGATCACAATATATACAATTATGGAAAAAAAAGTAAAGTCTTAGTAGTTGGACATTTTTTTGATTGACTGCCCACCGCAGTTGATAATGTGAACTCAGTGAGGGAAAGCAATGAACTTATCGGATGTAACATTAATAGCAAAGAATAACCATTACCAAGAGCATCGCAAACCACAAGCAGATTTTACAACAAAATACTTGGTCACATGCAAAGCAATGGAGTTTTTTCATGTATGCAATGTATTTTTAAAATACACAACTAACTATTAAAATTATTTTTGCATACAAAAATGTGGATAAAAATTATGTTTCTAAAATTCTTTTACAAGAAATCTGCATTACATAAAAATGCAATATAAAATATTGTTGTGGAAAACACGATACAATTTAATTGCTATAATTTTGCTTTAAAAAAAAATGCAGAATCCCAAATTTAATTGAATGTTGAAAAAATAATATATCTTTCAATTAAAAAAAAAACCAATGCAGAGTCCACATATTCTTTGAAATCAAAGAAAAACACTCATTTTAATACTTTATTTAAGGTAAATATTTTCATAGTAACATTCATATAAACTTCATATTCAGGATGGTACAAATGAATCTTTTGACTTTACATGAAAAGGCTTTTTAACAGAAAAATTAAAACAGCATCAGTATGCGATTATAATAACATACAATTTTTCATTTTAAGAATAAAGTTATTATTTATAATAATTTATTTTGAAAAATTTGCTATTTTTATTAAGGTAAAGGTAATCAATATAATTATGTTTTTGATACAAAACCAGAAAAAAATTACTCATATACTACCAAATGTACTTTGGTAATTGCAATCACATAATTATATTTTGCTACAGAAAAACCTTAATTTTTTTCAAAAAAACTTTTTTTTTTTGTGCTTATAAAAGAATTGAGCAGAAATTAGTTCAGGTGCATTAGTAAACTACATTTTTTTATTGAATCCTATTCAACTTTGTTATTAAAAGAAAAATTAATATAAATCAAATGAGATCTTGGCTTTTATTACTTTAACAGTTATATTGTTAATAATAACAATATATAGCTTTTGTAATTTGTAGTATTTTTTTTAATAAATATATATATATAAAAAAAACTATTAAAGTAGTTGCAAACTTTTTTCCCTCTCATATATAGTTATGCATAAAAAATTTTTGATAGTATTAATTAAACTATGTTTATAATACAGAAAAACTGATTTGTTAAAAATAATATCAATGTTCCCAAAAAAATTTTCTGTTGAACTACGAACTATTTGCATCAAAAAATAACATTTTCTTCACTCATTGATTAATTTTAATTGATGATTCTCATCCAATATTCAAATGCCTTATGTACAATTACAACTTAACTATAAAGAATGTCATGAAAAGATTTAAAAAAATACTGATTAACAAATTTTTATTTTAAAATTATTGTACAGATGTAATATACTTAAATTAACAGAATGTTTTGATAACATATTATTTAGCCAAATATATTTCAAAATCAAACGCAGTTTAACAAAGAGTAAAATTGTCCAGAAATTACATTTCTTTATGGTCTAATAAAAAGACCCTTATTATAAGAAATTGTCCATGAAACAGACTTTATTGATATTGGAAAAAAATAGGACAGTATTCATATACTTATATAAACTATTAGTTAATAGAAATATTTACAATGAATCAATATATACATGGAAAACATTTGCAATAAAAATAGTAAGTTCACATATCACGGAGAGCTGTAAATCTAATTAACAATAATAAATTAGCGTAAATCGGGAGCATCTTGTATGGACTTCTTAATGCGTAACAAAATGGTCGTGTACCACTGATCTAGACGAGAGATTGAATCGTAATTCTTGACAGAATCGGTGAATCCATCAATATCCTGTTCTTCTAATTTTTCTATAAGTTCCTTTTTAACAAAAAAATTATTTTAATTTATAACTCTTTGCACATCCAAATTCGATTTTGTAACATTTATTTATTTACAGTCTAACAAATGATGGTGGAGTAGTGAATATCCCGCTTAAAGGTGGAAACGGAGGAATCGCTTTATTTGTGATAGGTGCTCATTGAAGAGACAAAGCACAAACTGCTTTGAAAGAAAAACTACAATAACCTCTTTTTTTAATCAAGCATTTGATAGTTTGACACATTCTATAATCCAGCACCAATCGAACCTTCGCTTTTATATGGATTAGGGCATTTGTTGACTTTGACCACCTATTAGCAATATAATTTTACTCTCATTTCCATTAAATGCATTTAATGTGCACACACATATATCAAACATATTAAATATGTATGTGTTTAATCATTTAAATTTTTGTATAGAATGCTTTATCTTTGATATTTCCCTTAAAATTGGTAATGTGACACATCAGTGGTACCAAGCATGCTGAGTTAAAGAAAGGTTATTGTAGATAGTATGGAATTTTCATTTAGTTTTTTTTTTCTTCAATGTTATGCTATCTACAATTTTAATTATTAAAAAAAATTCTTCTTAACAGACACTTCCTATTTGAGATTAATGAGGAAACAAACCAATGGTGCACTAATTAGTTGAAGTGCTTTTTATATGAATTGCCTCTTTTTATCACAAATGAAAATATTATGAGTTACTAATTTAAATAAAGTAAAAATTTGTTTTACGATAACATGAAATACATTTTTTTTTTTTAATTGAGCAAAAGAGAAAAGAAAAAAAAAAATTTTTTGAACATACTTTTAAGAATTTGCATTCTCGTGAATCTGAAAAATTTGGGCTGAGTTCTTCATATTTTGGCAAAGCATGCTAAAATAACAAAGAGAAAAATTGTTAGATGTTAAGCTAAACTTATAAAGATATAATACATTTCAAAAATATACAATAAATGAATAAAAGTATTTTAAGTATGGTGATTTATTTTCTGATTTACATATTTCAAAACTATGACTATCTTAAAAGTTTTTTTTTTTTTTTTTTATAGAGGTTAGAATTTGTGATTTTAAATTTAAGTTAATAGCTTTTCAATTAAACAATTATGACTAAATTTATGCATACATTTTATTAAAAATCTATTTCCTTAGATAATCCAATAAAATATAGTTGCATAATGCAGATAATATTTTAAACCAACAAAAGAAGCTTTATTTTAGATGAATTTTTAATATTTACTAGAAGACCCAGCCACGCGTCGCTGTGGCTTTCTTGTATTTTGTTCAATTATTAGATACTATAATTGGTATTGTTAGGGAAGTGATTGGTAAAGAATGATGAAAAGATCAAATTAAGTTTCAACGAATAGAAAATGTTTAATTTTTATTAATTTAATGAATGAAGTAGATAATGTTGATTTTTAAGACTGTTTTATAATTATTTTACGTAACATAATTTTTAATAATCATTACTTTCATTTAACTAAGAACTAAGCGATGAACACTATTTCTTGTTAGTCTGTCTTTCGTCGAAATAAATAAATTCAATGGTTTTCGAACACGTGAGCATGCAACATACAGCTGCCCATGGGAGAAACACGGATTCTGAGGTTAGATTTTTTTGGTGGTCGTTTACTGAAAATGATAATTGAAAAATACAATGCAATTAAAATAAAATCGGGATATAATAAGAAAAGACTTTAAAAAAATTCACAATAAAATACAAATGCAAACGATCGTTTAAGGTACACGAACACCTTCGAAGGAATTTTTTTTTTTATCTTTGTACACATTTTTGGATTGAATGTATTTAAAAACTAATGATTTCACATAAAAAAATTTCATTATTATTTTTTTAATTTTTATAAAAAGCTAAAATAAGGAAAAAATGGCCAAAAATTGATACTGTTACAAAACCTGAAATCAAATCAATATTTTTAAATTTCTAAGTTTGTATTTGTTTGTACTAACATTTTACAGCGAATAGACCTCTGGTAAATTTATATCTTTATTATTTATTATTTTGTGCTAGTTTAAATGCTGTCAACACAAAATTCTTCTAAAATTTGCATGTGATTCCAAATTTAACAATTGAAATAAAAATATTTATGTACTATAATAATTTCAGAGGTCTATTCCCTGTAAATATTTATGAAAAACATACATGCAAAGTTTTGTAGCAGTTGGATCAAAATTACTTGTGTTATGGTGTTTCACATGAAAACAAAAAGCATAAAAATTCATTCTGAGAAAAAGCTAAAAACAACTTTTAATTAGATATATTACTTTTAAAAATGTTGTAAATATATTAAAATGCCATTGAATTATCAAGTTCATAGTCTTATTTATTAAAAAATATAGTTTTATTTTTCCTTAAAGCTGTAAATATTTTCTGAGCTTTGTTTTGAAAAAGTTAAAATTTGCTCGACAAACTTTTTTTTACAATTTCCTGCTATTTGCAAAGGCTTTTTAATGAAATGACCTGAATTTAAAATATTTAGCCTTTTTGCAAGTGTTTTGATTATATATATTCAAAACCTTTGAATTTCACATAAAAATACCAACTTTAACTATTCTTTATACAATTTATTCTTTAAAATATGGATAAACATTGCAAAAATGTGATATTGTTGCAAAATTTTATAATTCAAAAATAAATAAAACATGAATAGTTTTTCCTTTGCAAGTATTTTTATGCTGGGAATATCCTTATGTAGGTAATATACTGTTTTCAAATTTATATCTCAATTATTTATACATTTTTGTATGCTTAAAGTTTGTCGACACAAACTTTTTTAACAAATTTACAAAAATTCTTAGTTTAAAAACTAAAATAAAAAATAATTTATGAATTTATTAATTTCCATGTTCTATTCCTTTCATACATTTAAAGTAAACTTTTACATGAAGTTTCAAAGCATTTAGAACAGAAATATTTTTATTGTGATGTTTTGAATGAATACAAAATGCATAAAAATTCAAATAAGAAATAATTAAAAACCAACTTTTAAATATATAAATAAAAACAAATGTACATACACAAAAATGTTATTGAGCTTTAAATTCTCCTTTATTAATATAAACACTTATTTATTTGTTTTGTTTTCTTTTAAATAACTTCCAATTTAAAAGTACCATTTATCAATTTTTCTTCGACAATATTCAAATCACTCAAATTTATAACTCAAATTCTTTGTTTTTCAAATAACAAAAGTTTTTAAAATAAAATGTCCTTTTGATTTTCAACTTGCAACTATTATAATACCTGTTATAAAATTTTAATGTTATCATTATATCAAATAATTGCAGAGTTTACTTCATTTTCCCACTTTTCAAAAAAATCCTTAAAATTCATCATCTTTCTTTAAAATTATATTGTCTATATTATATTATCTTGTTAGATCACATTTCATTTTAGAATTCTTAATCAAATACAACACATGTTGACAAACTTTAAGCATAGAAAAGTTTAATGTTTTGATTCACAACTTTTCATTCAATATATTTTATTCCAATTCAAATTTAGAAAATAAAAAAAATATTGATAATCAAATCAGGTAATACTTACATACATTTGATTTATAGAAATATTATAAATTTCATACAATATAAGTTTCACAAAATTTAAAGTAGTACATAAAACAATAATATTCATAACATGAGAATTTTACTGTTATGTAGTACAGGCATCGAGACACGGCGCCATCCTTTTATTGTGGTATATCTTTCGTCTGTGGTGGAAACAAACTTTTTACTCCAACGATGAAATTAGTGCAAATAAGAATTCTGCAATTAATTATTAGCAATAAAATAGTCATTATATTGTTCGAAAATGAAGCTTTATTTTAACCCTAAAGAAATTGAGGAAAATTTTCAGGTTGCAAGATTATTTCCTCATATTGTTGCCACTTTGGTTTGCCAAAGAAATTTAAAAAATATTTAGGTGGACCACCCTTATCACTTAGGTTTAAAAAAGATTACGACCGATTCGCAGACCTACCAAATATGCACAAAAATTTTCAAAGAATCGGTCGAAATTTGGCAACAAACACTGTGACACGAGAATTTTATATATTAGATTTATTAATAAATCATATTTAAGTTGGACAAAATAAATTACACTGCGTTAATAAGATCAACAGAAAAAGCACATAGCTGCAAATGCATACAAATAATTTGAGAAGCTTATAAGACAGAATTATTAAAAAAGAACATAATAAATTATTATTATTATTTTTTTTTTTTACAATTAACAAGCCTTTATATAACATAAATGTATTATTTTATAGAAAACGACTAAAAATGTATAGATGATAATTAAAAAAATTTTTTTTTTTATTTACTTAATGAATATTTCAATATTTCTTTTAATATATTTAAATATGAACTTAAAATATTTGCACACATAAAAAAAAAAATTAAAAAAAAAAAAAAAAAAAACTAATATTGATTGCAAAGCAGGCATATTTTGTGGCTAAAGTAAAATTAAACCGAATATTGTGATATGATTGGACATTAAATTATTATTATTTTTTACCTGGGCATTTAATAAATCAACGCAGAGGTGACACAGTCCAGCACGGAAAAAGTACTCTTTTGCACTGTATTTCAGTAAGGAACTTTCCAATGAAGAAGTAGCTATCTAAAAACAATGGAAAATACTAGCCTTTTACAATAAGTTTAAAGAATATGAAACAGTATAAGAATAAAACTAATATCTAATATTAAATCATACTTAAGTAACTTATAAAAATTTATTCTGCATTAATAGTTGTATAATTTGATCATTGATTGTATGAAAGGACAAATCAATTACTTGTTAAAGGTTCTAGTCAGACAGATCTGGAGCAAAGGCTATTTTGGAAGAAAAAGTTTCATGGTTATTCTGGAATTTTTTTTCCATCTAATTTTTCTTTTGACATAATTTAAAAATTCTAATTATTAAAAATTAAAATTTTTGAAGTAATTTAAAATCCTCCCAAATAACCCATTTTTCTTTTTATGCCACTCTTCTTGAATCTGTCTGATTTGGATTCTTGCCAATTTTCCCACACAAATGGTGGTTGAATATAGTTATGCATTGCATCAAAATAATTCAATTTTAAAATGAATGTTTTTAATAAATAAACAAAATTAAAATTCATATAAAGTATACCTGTTCATAAATCTCAATTGCTTTTTCATATTGTTCAAGCTGGGCACAGTACTTCGCAACATTAAGCAGGCACTTATTTGCTGAGCTAAAAATTTAAATAGTTTGCCATTAGTTCATAAATATTTTTATTAATTATTCACTATATTTGAAGTGAAAATTGTTTATGTGCATTTTATACTACAAAATGAATTCTTCTATAAAAATTACAGTTCTTGAAACAATGCATATATATATAAAAGAATAAATGTTAAACAAATATTCAACAATGAGTAAAAAATATGTACACTATATAAAATTTATTATTTACACTTATGATTGTGTTGCATTTTTTAAAATTATGCCAGTTTTGCACATCATAATGTTTTGATCAAATATAATGCTGGCATAGGTTTTCCCCTTAGAATAGCTTGAAGGATGAGATTAAAAAGAAAAAAATCACTATTGATCCCATTCCAATACATCTGTCCTTTTTATTAAAAAAAAAACCAAAAAAACATTTAGAATTTTTACATTTTAAAAATTGATTGAATTTTTTTTTGTTGTTTCCTATTTGACATATTGATATAAATTTCTCTATATTTCAATTAATGGATGTGAATGTATAAAATAAATTTAACATTTTCTATTGTATAAATAATCTTCATTTGTCTTGTCTCTTATTCTCTTAATTAGATTTAAATATTGATAATAACTTATTTCTACACATTTCCTTCAAATAAAAAGAAGTGCAATATTTAATGAGTTAATTTATGCAAAATTGCTAATTTAGATTTGTAAAACTATTATAATGCTTCACATATTTTTGAAAATTTCCGAATTTTTACCATTGCTTTATATCAACTGTATAATAAAAAGTTTTTTAAAGCTTTATCATTTCAATTAGTTTTAGTTAGATATTCACAAAAACTAGCAAATGAAATGTTGTGCTTACATAAATCTGCATTATATACATTCATGAATTACTATTTCTTTTTCATACAATGAGAAAAAAGCAATATTTGAGGGGGTTTTTTTGTTCAAAAATTATTACAGTAAAACCTGAAGAAAAAAATACTTATTTATGCATATTATAAAATACTTAAATTTAAGAAGCATCTTGAAATTAAGAACAGCAATATTATTATACAAACCATTCCATATCATTTTTTCGGAATTAAAAACAGCAAATTTAAACTTTATAGTGATCATTTAAAGAATTAATTCTACTAAGGGAATCTTTTATGGCGGAAAAAATGAACCCAACAATGAATAAAGTCAGATAATTGAAGAGTGCCATATTTCAACGAGTACATAGGAAATATTACATGAAAACAAGGAAAAAGTTTATTCTGAAAAATATCATTAGGATTTTAACATATCCAATGAAATTAAAATTTTTTTTAAATGTAATAAATGAATAAATACCTATTTGATTCTTCTCCTCTATAATAATCTGCAGCCTGCTCATAGCAACTGATCGCCTAAAATGTAATAAACTTTTCCATCAAATAAATCCTTAACAAAACTTGATAAAACTGTAAAGAAAATTTTAACACAAATTTTCAAGAATTAGATTTGAAAAAATGACAATTTACATTAAAATATAGACATGATATTTAAAAATGAAACAGTTTAAAAGTCTATTCTGTCTATAACAATTAAAAAGTTTCAGTTACTATCGCCATAAAAGAAAAATCTTTTGGATTAATGTACTTAAATTATTTTACTAATATTACCAACCAATGATGATATTTTCACATGAAGAGTTTTTAAAGTGTAATATATAACAGTACAAAATTAAACTAAAAAAAGGAGAAAAGATCTTGCCTTTTCAATGTCATTTACTTCATACAATTCAGCTATACTTATTAAATGTTTTGCAGCAATAGTAAAACGTCCCTGAAATTAAACAGAACAATTTAAACAATAATAATTGCTTTATGTTCAATTATAAACAAAAATTCATTGGAAAATGTTTTGTGTGCATATTAAAAAATAAGGGTTACTTACTAAATATATTTAAAAAAATTTCATTCATTGTTTTATAAATATACACACATATACATGTACACATTTTTACACACACACACACATATAAGTATACATACGCACATACACATACAGACATACATTCTGACATATACTTCCAGCACTGACACATTCAAGATAGTAGTAGTGCTGGAATATCAATCATATTTATATTCAATAAAAATGTGAGCTCCTCTGTTTTGCTATATGCAGTAAAGGGTCAATAAATGCCCCAATTTTTCTTCGATATTATTATTTTATTTGACACATCCAAAGTATTTTAAGAAAAAATTGAACTATAACAAGTTTTGACAAGTACTTGAAAAGAGAAAATATGCATGAGTCTGTCCTGCTGTTTTAAATAAAGTATCTGATATCCAATCGCTTCCATAACTTGAAAAATTGTTTCAAATTTAGCACAAATTTATAAGTTTTGCAGATCTAAAAGCTCCATGTCATGCTGAATTGAAAATTGTTAGTTACGATAAACATTGGACAAAAATGTGTGCAGCGAGTGTCACAACCTGAAAATCAATGAGGGTCAACAATTCTGATTCCATTTGAGGAAAGCAAATGGCTCGATCAGGGCTGCATTATAGAAAGTGCTGAATCATTGAATGCTGAATTACTACTGTAGCAGATGTAAAAAAAAAAAAAAAAAAAACTTGCTAAAAAATAATTTCATAAAATACCTTGTTTCACATTTAAAGACTTAAAGTGACAACTTGAAGAGTATTCTATATAGTAGAATAAATAGAGTGATCCTATATAAGGTACACATATACCCAAACCGGTCAATTTTACCATGTCAGGTACAGTTGAATTCCGACAAAAAAAATTTCAGTTAATTCCTTTTTAATAGCTTTTTCTAAAGATTGATTAACACATTATCTCAGAGTGCTTTCAGAGAGATTTAATTTTATGTATTCAGCCTCTACTTTCCATATCTCTTTTGAACTTTCTTGTTCTTTTAAGTAGACTTTCTTATAAATTTCAATTGCAATAAATTCATCACACAAATACACGAAATTTCTCTTCATTTTAATTGTCAAAATACACTCAATTTGTTAGTTACATTTAGTTAGCTTTAATTTGCTGTATAATACTTCAAATGAGATCCTCGTCACTGTCCATCCCTTCTATAAAACTTTATATCAAACCAATAATGACTAAAAACCACAAGCTACAAATTCATGATGAGATCAAGTCAAAGCGTTGGAGAGCTGAAGATCTTTTAGCAATACCCAGTAATCCACGACGGCATGCTGTCGCCCAGTTCCGACTGGCCATGACTGTCTAGCAGAACATCTCCATCGTATTAAAATATTTTCAAATCCTGGCTGCCCCCATGTGGTTCAACAGACCCAATGAACAGAGACCACCTCTAACGATGTGCGGTACTTGAGGCGACAGGCAGAGCTTTACTGGCGTGCGAGAGAACTCTTAACGCAATGACTTCTGTCATCTTTGCATTTTCTGGATGTTTATTCTTGTGTATTTTTTTCCCTTGTTATTTTTGTTATTATTACTATTTTTATTCTTCTTGTACTTGCCTTGCCATTGAAATAAAAAAAATAAATAAAAAAAAATTTGCTGTATAATATATTTAAGGTCTCAGGCTTAAGAAAAATTATTTTTTTAATTTCCTTTTTTGCAGAAGGCAGAAAGGAGACTTTCCTATTTATCTATAACTGAATATTCTTTGAAGATCTAAAAATTGCATATTTAATTTCATAATGAGGTGCAATTAATTTTTTTATCAGTAGTGATTAAAAAAAAAAAACACCATACATGTAAACAAATGAACAATTTTTATTATTTAAATACACATTTTTTCTCTTAAAAAATAAAAAAATTCTAATATTAAGAGAATTAATAAAAATATGAAATAAAAATCAAAAACATTTTTACACTACCACAGCCAAATTTATTGTTTTAAGGAAGTTTTAGTAGAAAATAAAGTTTAAAAAAGGCCAACTGTAATATTAACTCAAACATTCTTTAGAAAAAAATCAATTTATACACGCTTACCATGTCAGTGTAAAGTTCAACAGCTTTCATTAAACAACTTATGGCCTCTGAAAATAAAAAAATAAATAAAACTATAAACAAACAAATAAATAAAAAAAAAAATAAACATAATAGCACATATTCCGTGAGCCATATTTATTATTAGCACATATAACCTGGCGTTGCACAGCTCCAGAACACAAAACTTAATAACTCCTTTTATTTTGATTTACTTGAATTTTTAAAATGAATGCTAAAGCTTATTAATTTTAAATAGATAAAAACATTTTTATTTAGAAAAATTGCACATTATGTTGCACAGTGTATTAGATACCGTCTTAGTAATTACCATTTTCAAAAAAATCAATTTTTCTCCTATTTTATCCTTTGTAAAAAAAAAAAATTTTTGGCCATTAAAATTCTGAATCATCAAAACTTCACTCAAAAACTGCTTACATTCTAATTTTTGAATAATTCATTCCCATTTTTCTTTCAGCAACAACAAAACAAAAATATTTACCTTTTGAGGATC
Organism: Caerostris extrusa; assembly: GCA_021605095.1. Lineage (NCBI taxonomy): Eukaryota > Metazoa > Arthropoda > Arachnida > Araneae > Araneidae > Caerostris > Caerostris extrusa. The sequence continues at coordinate 18,613 of BPLR01011942.1, read as the reverse complement.
TGTTTTCTTATAGCAATTGCCAGCATCTACATATGAAGAGGCAGCATCATGACGACTACCAGACTTTAGATGTAGCTCAGCTGCTTCACAATAAGCACTGCCAGCAGCTGAAATGGGTGAAAAAAAATCTGAATAAATTCAATTTACATTGTTGTTAATGGCATGAAAACAATAATAAATTTAATTAACTTTTAATAAATACATTTAAAACTTAACGCTACTAAACCATTCCAACAATATTTGCTTTCCTTCTCGAGAGACAGAGACATAAAAAGTTTTATTGAATAATAATAATAATATATTATTATTCAATAAGCCTCTTTATATCTCTAATAATATATTACTATTATTATTTTCTTTTTTATTCATAAAGTATCCAAATTAAACTGAGTACATAGCATCCATTTATAACAATACTTAAACATGATTTCAATATCATTAAGCCACAAGCCAAATAATTTATATTAAATATTTTTATTGTTGTTGAAATTCAATCATTACATAGAAATCAAATATGCTAAAATTTTAGAAAAATTAATTTCATAATTTTTTAGAATTATCAAATTGCTTAAAAAATAAATTACCATTTATTCTATGCAATCATTTATGTATGGTTTATCTTTTGATGTTACAGTATTTTTTTTTTTTTTTTTTAAAATAATTAATTTTAAATATTCTAATGTTTAATATTTTTATATAATTAATTTATTCTTTAGGATTCACTATTTATCATCTATAATTGCATAAAATTCTTCAAAATTTGAAATGAAAAAGAGTTGAATACAAAAATTTTATTAATAATTACATATTGAAACACAAAAGTAAATAAAACAACTATGAAAATGTTGACTTTTTCATACCAGTCCATTTTTTAGCCATTTTAAAGGCATTGGCTGCTTGATGATACATTTCACAAGCATCTTCAATTTTTGTAGAACTCCTAAGAATAAAAATTACAATTACCTCTCTAGAAACAGAGAAAAATGAAGTATTATAAAATTTATACATTAATTGTTCTCATTATATGAATTTTATGAACATATTTTTAAAAATACATTAAAAATATAATTTTAAGGTATGAAAAAAAAAAAAAAAAAAGTGAATTAACAAAAAAAAAAGAAAGATTAAAACCTTCAATATTATTTATCTTTGCTATCCATATTATTTTAACAGAGCCTTTATAAATCTTATGCAAAAAAAGTTTGAATTTTAAAAATAAGAATTTTGAATAAAAGGTTGCTTTTTTATAAGATAACCATTTCTTACATTAAAAGTTTACAAACGGGTTTACTTAAATTGGAATTTTTGTGAAAGATCAGAAAAAGCCACTTAAAATTTATTTTAATTTATCCAACAAATAAATAAAACTTAATTTTCATTTCTTAACTAGCACAAATTAAAGGGGATAGATTGAAATGAAACTTATTTTCCTGCTACTTTTTAATAAAAATTCATTAGGAAAGCTAATAATTTCAAGATATACATGACACTGTTTAGCCATAAGCATAAATAATGGCATAAAAAATCAAACTAGAGATGGGAATAGCAATCATAATAATACAAATAGTAGCACAATTAGAGAAAGCAAATATTAGTCAAATACAAATAAGCTTATCTGGCCAGTTTAAGAAGATAATGTGGTTTAAACTTTTAAAAAAAAAAAAAAAAATTTTTTAATGAGAAGTTTATTTATTTCAAAGCAAAGATATATTTGAAATAGAAAGAATTTTAAATTGTAAGTATTTATCATACATGAAACATACATAAATGAAAAATAAATATTGACTTTTCTAGGTATATTTTCAATTATAATAAAAAATTTAAATTATTTTTCAAGTTTTTATTTTGGCATTTCAATTGCCATAAATTAATAGCAATTTCAGCAAAATTTTAAATTAATTTTACATCTATACTTGTTTCTTTCAGTAATATTTTCCAAAATATTCAGGAATACCGGAAGTAATTTTCCAAAAGTAATGCATTTATTCTGTATCTTTAATTTTTAAAAAAGTGATAAATCTTTTTTTTTTTTTTTATTTAACATTGGTGTCTTTCTACATTTAAGAAATTTATTTATGCTAACCATTTTTATATTGAGTAAAAAAATGTGAAATTAAAATATAATGTTTATTTAATTACAAAATAAGTATCAATCACATTTGGTGAACTTGGTGAAAAAGAGAAACATTTGGTAGAACTAAAGAAAAAATTAATTGCCATATAATGAAAAGCCAACTTTAATTGCAGAAAAATAATTAATATGAAATCAAAATTTATCTTTGTATTTTTCTAATTTTATTACCTTTAAACTAACACAAACACATTGTAAGAATTTATCATTTATCAACATACATAAATGAAAAATAGACTTTTCAAAGTATATTTTCCATTTTAATAAAAATTTACATTATTTTAAGTTCTTATTTTTGCCTTTCAATTACCATAAATCAATAGCAATGGAATTATGATGCACATACACACAGTTACAAATTAACATAATACACATACACATTGCAAATTAGCACAAATCCATTACAAATATGACTATTTCCTCAGCAAGGCATATTCAAAGTGCTTTAACAACCATGGATTAACTGTCATTTTAACTAATTACATAAATCTCAAGTTTTCTAGTTTTTATAAAATGCAGCAATTTTTCTTTTGTGTTATTTGACAGTTCTGTATGCTTGAATGCCACTTTTTTTATATCTTAAAAACAGTGCTTTTTCTAGTATAATAAATTTATAACAAGATGAGAATTTTAAAACAAACATTCTCACTGCTGCTAGTAGTTAACATACCAATATTTACAAGTTAAATGTAGATTGTTCTACTTCAATTACAAATTAATGGTGACATTTCGATAAAGTAACAAAAAATGTACTTGAAAACAGAAAATTTAATTAAAAACTTTTTTTGATAAGAATTTTAGGTTAATTTGTGTATAATTTAGTTGATGATTTAATCAATAATTTAAGATGCAATTATAAATAATTTTGAACTGAACATCAATATATTTTTAATTTACCTAAAATGCCTTTTTTTTTTTTTTTTACAATTATTTGTAATTAAATATAAATAAAAAAAATATTAGAACTTTGATAGTATTTCAGTTATTAATTATCAATGATAATCAAATTAAGATATCTATTAATTACATGTCAAGCAACTTTTGTTTTGAATTTAATTATTTTCAAGTTATTTATGTTACTGAAAATTCAACTTTTTCAAAACATAACTAAAAATCACATTAAAAATTTTTTTACTATTATTTTGCTTTCAAAATTATGTCAATACTTCTGAAAATTATGTTAAGTATTTTATCTTTAAAGAAATATAAATACACAAATTATATAAAATTTTTAATAAACTATTGGATTGAACTTTTTTTTTTTTTTTTTTTTTAATCTTACTGACATACACTGAATAACATATTAGAATATTATAAAATATAAAGCGTCTTATTTTTCCAAACTCTTTATTATTCAAGAAGTTTGATTTATGAAATAAGTTTAAAAGCCTTTTATTTTAATGAAATTCCAACTATCCTTTCACTTTCACTTGCAAATCTTAAGTTCTTCATAATTATTGGTTAATTAAATAAAGAATTCGACAAATCACATAATTTTTAAAATTTCTGATTTCTAATTTTTGTTTTAAATATCAAATTAAAAACATAAATAAAAATGAAATTACTTGTACAGAACTGTTGTAGGAAATATACAGAATATTTTTAAAGAGAAGTTATTCAATTGCTTATATTTCAATTTAGAGACGCAATAAATCGAAACTAAATAAAGGGAAGTTTCCGTAATTGAAAATCGCCGTTAAATATGGCAGGAAATTTATTTTAAAAGTATACATTTTCTAATAATAGTCACCACATTTAATTATTAATCGAAGAATATAATAATATTTGATTCACTTAATGATAAACAAACAGGAAATGAAAGTATTTAACACTTACCCGAACAATGTACCAAAAAAACCTTGGGCAGATTTTAATTTCTTTTCAGCCTCTGCTACAAGCATGATTCCTCGCTGTTCGTTATCTGCCATTATTACTCTTAGAATTTTTAAAAATAATATGATATTAACTCAGAATTTCAATATGGAAAGTGATCTAATGGGTCAAGCATTAGTACATTGACGAGAACATATGCTTGGAGGGATTATTTTGATCAGGATTTTCCGTCTAAAGGGCGCTCTTGTTCGTAGTAATGTTTGGTCCGCGCAGTTAAAATCAAACTTGAAGTGAAAGATGAATGGTGGAAACAGAGAGGCGTTTAATTTTTCTGTACACGTAAATATTGAGTACGTCATCTGTTAAATATAAATAGAATATTGTAAAACTTGCGAAAGTAAATTACAAATTAACCAATAATAAAGTATGAAGGTGTGAAAAATTAAAACTCATTATTCAAATATCAGTGACAATGATGAAAAAGTAAATAATTTTCTTTAAGACATGTTAAAGAAATCTCAGTTTGAATACAATGTAACCGTATTTGTGTAAGAATCAATCGAAAATTATTTCAAACCATCATCTAATTCAGATTGCATACAATTTTTCAAGACTATTTTGTTTCCAAAAATTGTGTTTGAATTCTATATATATTATTAATATACGCTATATTTGTTCGCCGAATCTTTTCGAAATCGTCAAAGACTGCTAGAGTAAAATATTTATAAGTATATTTAACAGAAAGTTAATAACTTTATTCCATGAAATGAAGACTCTGCTATCAGTGAGTTTATCAATAGAAAAAAAAATTATTTCAGCGTATTGGATACAGAAATTTTAGAGAAAAAAATAAATGCAGTATAATATAATAAATTAAAAATAAGATACAGTATATCATAACATTTTATATGCATGGTTCCTGTAAATGAATGGAAAGAATCAGAATTTCTATAGAAAAAAAAAAAGCAATAACTTGAGATTAATATCAAATAGTTTTTTTAAAAACATTTATTAAATAATACAACCATAAGAATAATTACACAAATTATTTTATATAAATATTAAAATTTATTTTTTAGAAATCAGCAATAAAAAATTATCACAAAAATTATAGGCAAATATTTAAAAATGAAACATGCAGAAAATGGTACAATATTTTCGTGTGTGTGTCGAAAGACCTTCTTTCCTAATCCCTATAGCGTTTAAATTTTTTATTATTAAGTTCACTATATTTTTCGCAAATTCTGTACCAATGTTGTTTTGCTCTTCTTACGTCATTCTTTTTCAATTTGTGTCACTCTTTCTCATTTTAGCGTCTTGCTTTTTTTTTTTTTATTTCTAATATCTTAATGTCAAATATGGTCTATAGGATTCAAATCGGTGATTGATGTGGTATTTGGATAATTATTTTTGTGACAATTATGAAGATACCAAAGATTAGCATTCATAGAAATGCAATTTAGATGGGTTTTTTTTTTTTTTTTTTTTTTTTTTTTGATGCAAACGAAATTTGTTTTTAGTAGCCAAATTTTGGGTTGACGAATTTAAGCTTTTTTAAAAATATTAAAGTGATTCATTACATTATCAGTAAGCATTAAATTTCATATACCCGATGTTGACGTACACTCTTCCGCAAGGACAGCTTTCACTTCTCGCTTCAACCAAAGTATTTGGAAAAAGTTGAATGAAGCTCCTCACTATTTCTCGTTTATATCACTTCGAATCGAAATTATTGATCTTTTCTCATCTTTGAATAGGGTATCATTTCAATAAAATTCTGTCTAACTGAAATTATCTTAGATTTCTCGAATGAAAATCTAGCATCTTGTTTTCTACATTCACAATGAATTTTCTTCTACCTCGTAACCAAAATTAGACAGTTGGTTGGATAATATCACTAATTGATAGTTTCAAGGTAAAATGAGAAAAGCATTCTACATTAAAATGTTTAGGAAGTTTGCCAGCACGTAATTAGATATTTTTCATGATTTATATTGAAATTAACATCTATTCACTTTGAATAAACTTATTTAATAGGGGGTGACCACTATTTTGTTTTCTATTCATTTTTTTTTTTTTTTTTTTGAAAACAATAAAATTTTGAATCTTTTTTGACAGATTTACTGGATTTATAATAAAAATAGTCAATTGCCGTTTCTTTATAAGACTGATTCAAAATGAAAGGAGGAGAATATTTTCGCCAAATACATGGTCAATGATGAAATCAAATGCTATGTTATAAATTGAATAAGAAATAAATAATAAACAATATTTTATCTATGATTTTATCCAAAATAATATGTATTCATCGAACCTTGCAGTGTGTTTTCTGTAATTTTTTATATTTTATTTTTAAAAACATTAAATTATTATTTAAAAAATTATAAACCTCACCAGATATAATCTATTTATCCATGGATTGGTTTTGTTGTTTTAGATGTTCAATTATCGATCAATCTCGCTTGTTGGATAGCCAATTTGATGAACATGTGGATCGTGAAAGCAGAACTTACTGTATATTGAAGAATAGTAGAAAATTGGGTACCACTAGCAACTTTACACAGCTCCATTTAAAACTGATGGCAAGCAAGTTTTGAAGATAAAAGAGGATAAGAAGTTCCAAAATTTCGAAGATCTATTAGTGAGCTTTGAATATATGGAACTTTGAATTTGAAACGAAATTCTATAGCGCTTCATAATATAACAGAAAAATAATGGACAAGTAAGCGATGTACAATGTAAAAGTTATTTCTGTTTGACACAAACGACGTTTGTGGTGTAGAATCAAAAGTAATGTCACCAATGAACGATTTGAAAAATATTTATCAATGTTAAGTAGATCTTGCTGATGAAGGTTATTTTTGAAGGTTTTGCACAAAATTTTTAAAGACAGATCCTTGACATTGTACTGTGTTACATAATAATCTTGCTCATAAGATGTCTGCCTATCTCATTCGGTAGTGTAAAAGGATTAATGCGAACGTTCTTGTTGATCAATTCTATAATCCTACATTAATCCATATCTATTTATATAATTGGCTCGATTACATCCGAATACAATATTTTCCAAAAGGAAATACGCATTCACGACAAACTATAATTAGTCCCCTGTCAAATATTTGTGCTGCTTTTTCCCTTGAGGAGGCCTATTTAAACTTCGAAAACCAAACAACAGTATAAGATGAATCTTAAACTTAAAACAGACATATCGCTTGTATTTTTTTTTATATATATTTTACTTATTAGAAAGGACGTTGCTAGATAATAACATAATTAGTATATGCTGTAGTGCTTATCATTTGCAAATTTTTTTAAAATTATTTTTTTTATGCACCGTACAAATTTTAAAGCTATTAGTTACTTTCTTACAACTTTGCATTTTAGATGGCCAGCAATACAATTTAGTTTGAAATTTTTATATCAAAAAAATTCTTTTATCAATTTTGTGCTTCAAAGTATTTCACTTTTAATTTATGTTCTTTGATAAAATAAGTGAAATATTTCCTATCTTTAAAGATTTTTACAATAAGAGAGTTCAATAAAAATTTTAAAAATTTAAATTCAATACAATAAAATTATTTTAACCTTTAAAAGTAATTGTTACTATTATGGAATTTTAATTTTTAAAAATATTCCCACTTTTTAAATAACAACAAGTTACAACAACAACAGGTTATCTTACAAGTTACGATTTTTCTAATTTTAAACATCCAGCCTTTTAAAAGCACTTCTTTTTATCAAAACCCATAAAACTAAGAAAAATTAGTATTTTGACATGGAATAATAAGTATTTGAAGCTTCAATCTCAAAATCTAAATATTTATTTTCACGGACATTGTAATTTAGAAGAAAGAAAAAGAAGAATAAAGTGTTAAAAAATCGAACATAATTTAATTTACTAGACAGTGACTTAAAAAAGTGACTGTCTAGTAAATTAAATTATGTTCATCCAAATATATTTTTGCAATATTTTCTGAATAATCAGTAAATATGAATCAACATTACATTGTAAGGTTGGAGAGTCAGCTAAAAAAAATTTCTACTCCTCGACTCCCTGACTCCTGACTCGTATTTTTTATGCTGACTAGTTTTCCTTAGTTTTATGCACTTTAAAAGAATACTTAAATAAAATAAAGAAATAACTTTAACACAATAGGCGAAATAAATTCAAGGAGTTTTACTAGACCCGTGCATCTATAAAAACAGTTTTTTGCGTACGAAAAATAAAAATATAATTTCTATAAAAATAGCAGTACCAAATTAACGGGTACCATTTTAAATAAATTTTATTATTAACTATTATTCTACATTTTTAAAAGAATTATTAATCCTAACTATTTCTTTTTGAACTCTACAGAGCATATATTTTTCTCTATAAATTTTTCTTCTTTTTATAATTTTTAAATTTTGGATTTTATAATTGTGTAACTTTTTAAATAGCAATTATTGATATGGAGGTATAGGGTATTACCCTCGCTACTCCAACTATAAACATCAGCCGTTGCGTTACGTTACGTAACGAGTACCACAGTATTATAGAATAGCCAAAGACAACAAAAAGAAAATTGTACAATATAATTACAAAAATTTTCTATTTGTACTGCATTCATTTTTATTTGCTTTTAAAAATAATATAGCTCCTATAAGTTCTTTTTTCATTGAGGACTGAAGATGGTTTTTCAAAAAGCCACCATGTTGACGAAAGTCTGTCAATAGTAACTTGATTTGCTGCTAAAGCAGTCACTGTCTTTGCTTGAGGTTGTATAATTGAGGGATGCTATTGAATGGCCTCCTTAACATTTTAACTTGATTTTCTAGAATTCCAGGAAAATGAAAAATTATCTTTATAATAGAGTCAAATCGGATTTTTTAAACCGACTCCTAACTTCGATTGCTTGGCTTCCCTCTTATAAATTTTAACTGAGTTCATATAGACGTTGAAAGATTAGACATTCGCAAAAACACTTTTTTTTTATTCTAATGCAGCTGGCAAACACTTAGACAATTGTCTTCAATGCCTTAAGGCAAGCGCTGCACCGACGTTACTTACTTAGCACTACCCAGGAGGTGTGTGTAGCTTGAAGATGTGTTACGGACGCGGAGTGACACTCCGCGTCTGTAACGCTCTCATGTTAGACAGGGACTTAAGGCTCATTCCCACCGAGGCGTGAGGCGGCGACGCGGCAGGGAAGAACATTTTTTCGACCCGTTCACACCGAAACGTAAGAAATCGCTTTACGCCCAGTGAAGTTCCAGTTACTTCTACTAGATGGCAGATCTGCTATTGGCTCAATCCAAGTCACATGGCGCGGCAAGCATTTGAGAGTTGAAAGTTGGTCAACTCGAAGCGGTGGATGCCAAACCGGTTTCAAGCAAACGCAGTGAGGCTAGTGATTGGTTAACGCTTCACGCTTCAACGTCTCCCGCCTCGGTGTGAATGAACCTTTAGGGTTTAAAGTGGCCCCGAAACACTACAAACCTCCATGGCACCGCCGGGACTCGAACTCAAAAACCTGTGGTAACGAACGTCAGAGCGCTAGCCACTCGGTCATTCAAACCCATTCATAATATATAAAATTATTATTCGCCATCTTATTATCGTGTATTTTATTAAATAAAAACAAGGAAGGAAGAAAGTGTTTTGAAACTCGGTTTTATGTCTCATTCACGAAGAAGGAATCAGAAGCCAAAAAGGACAAAATAGCTGCTAAAAACATCATCTTAATGAGGTCTCCGGAATAAATAAAACGTTTTAAGGTTCATTAAGTTGCTACGATTACATTTAATGCGCAATGAAAATCGTTAGTTTGTATCTTCCGTGTTTTCATAGTTTTGTTTCAAAATAAGCAATGCTTAATTATTATTTTATGTGTGTAGAGAAAGTTTAATGAATATGCAATTATTATTTTTTTTCGTTTCTTCATTCAATGACCATATTGTCAAGATGAGATTTGTACCTATTCCAGCATTACCCATTAGTATCCCTTATACTTTACCATTACATTACATAAAGCAATTTTATAGATTCTGTAACGTCTTGGCTTATATTAGATCTATAACCGCTTCAAGAAGATTTCTTCACTTTCCGATTCATGGGAACACTTAAATTTTTATTTACAAGCATATATATATATACTAATAATGAACTCTGGGTTATTCTACAAAAAAATTTAAAATTAAAATAAAATTTGATCATAAGTGCACGATTAAATCACAAGTATAGTTCACACCAAAGTCGGTGATTTTCAGAGTTCTCGAGTCTACGTCAAATACAATTGCCTGGTCTGCGGCAGACCTTAACTATCACACGGCGGGATTCACGAAATCACAAATGACTCACTTTGGAAATAGACGGAAACTCCGGTTATTCAGTCAGTTCAGAGACAAAAAGAAAAACAACACTTTTTGTCAACTCGTGGCTCTCTTCTCTTCACTAAAAACTCTTTTAAGACAATCCGTCAAGGGGGGCAGGGTCAGCTTCCCTCACTTCTCATTGAGTAGACATTTCTCAGCTCGTGGTATATCACCCATCACGATAAAAAAAAACTCATGGTATAGTTCATATTCAATCTGTAGACCTTCGTTAATTTTCTAAGTCTCATTATACATGATACTGAATATCTGCTATCCGATTTGAATGACAGGTTGTTCTCATTAGTACAGAATACTAATTGTAGGTAATATAACTACCCACAATAAAAATAGTTTGCTGTCAAATTGAGTGATGAGTTATTATTATATACTTATCAAATGTTATTATATACTTATTCCTCTCTCCTGGGAATCTCCTGGGTACGAAATCTTCTTGACTTCTCGTGAAAGAAAAATGTTACAATACATTATATATACGACCCATTTCGGCAGGTTATTTGCTTTCCCGGAGAACTTTTTCAAAGAGAATAGGACCACATTTACGTAATAAATCAGGAAAACGACAGAAAAGAAATAAATCAGAGGAAATTTAACTTTTCTTCCTACAATGTTTAATTAAATAAAGAATTAATGGTATATTTTATATTTTTAAGCTTTCATTCCATATATTCTTCGAAATTTGTCACGATTTTGTATTTGCTACAATGGATAATGTAGAGCATAGTTATATCTTATAAAAAGTGTTATATATATAAACGTCTTTTACCTTCTTTAAGTTTTATATGCTTTTTAAATTCCTACTATTAGTTTACACTCTCCCAATATATATTTTGTTCAAATTTTCAATTGTTCATGAAATACTTTTTATTCATCCACTCAAGTTCAAATACATTTTTTTAAACTTGTAGTGGATGATACCTGATGTTAATACAGTTTTTTTTTATGTTAATTAATTCATTAAATTTAATTAATTACTTGCAGGTTTTTTTTTTATATTTAATGCATGTATCTACCAATAGAGGGCGCCAGATGTAAGATGAAAATTTCAACTTTTATTTATAAAGGACTATATGCAATATAGTGAAAAAAAAAAAAAGCCAGTAATTGACTTAAATTTTTTTTTTATATATTACTTGTATACAAAGAAAAAGCAGAAAATACAAAAGATAGTATATTATGAGGTTCAATAAAGGCTCTTCTTTATTTAACCAAGTTTTTAATTTTTTTTTTCATCACTAAAAATCCTGAAAATACATCATTTTCATATTGTTATCCAAACAAGTAATATAAAAAATATTTTTTTAAAGTCAATTAATACTTTTTTTCACTCTATTGCAGAAAGTCCTTTATAAATAATTTTCATTCATTTTTTAAGTTTATCTGGCGCTATCTATTGGCAGATATATGCAACTTAAATTTAAAAAAAACTATAATTAGTTAATTAAATTTAATTACTGAATTAACATTTGAAAAAATTGTATTCACATCCAGTGTCATCCACTACAAGTTCAATGAAAAAAATGTATTTGAACTTGAGTGGAGGAATAAAAGTATTTTATTAATTTTTAATTTGAACAAGACATATATTGGGAGAGTGCGAGCTAATAGAAGGAAGTGAAAAATACATCATTTCATTACAACGACAACCTCGAAATTCAGAGAAGACAGACGTTCTGGAGGAAGGGCGGGAAAAGTCACCGAATAAAAATGGAAGTGTTATCGCACAGAGAATGAACAGATGTTCATTGATATCGAAAACAGTGTATTCAAACGTCACTTTCAGTCTTTTGTGGAAAAAGTTGTTGTTGAAAAGTTTGAAAAAGTTGTCTTTCTCATTGATCTAAGAAAACATGACATCGATACAATGCAATGTCGTGACAATTTTTTTGTTCGTATTGTGCTCATCTGTCACTGGAAATCGTACTGTTCTGAATGATTCAAAAGTTCGTCAGTATCTCGCTCAGCAACGACAGCAACAAGCTTCTTCGAGAACAGGTAGGGCTATTTTTTTTAAATCTTTTTCAGGGAATATAAATATATAAATTTTTAGCATATATATATACTACTATTATATATATGGGTTTGTGTTTCTGCTTCTTTGTATTTCTCACAATTTTAAAACAATAACTTTATAATTTTTGGGCCTGAATGGCCGAGTGGCTAGCGTTCTAGCACTCGGTACCACAGGTTTTCGGGTTCGAGTTCGGCGGTGCCATGGATGTTTGTAGTGGTTTGGAATCCACTTTTAAAACCGTAGGTCCCGGTCTACGACATGATCGTAGAGCGTTGCAGGGGGGTAGTGTTACTCCGTGTCTGTAGCTTTACCTTCATGCTGCACGCACCTCCTGTGTAGTGGTAAGTGAGTAACGTCGTTGCAGCGCTTGCCTTAAGGCATCTAAGACAATGTCTAAGTATTTGTCAGCTGCATTAGAACAAAAAAAAAAGTTCCAATTTTTCTCTATTAATACCACTATTTGTTTTACAAGGTACATATTAATAATCACGAGAAGATTTTAATTTGCACATTTTTAATTAAATAAAAACTTATTTATAGCATAGTATAGTATTAGGGGCCTGATGGCCGAGTGACTCGCCCTCTGGCGCTGGGTGCCACAGGTTTCGGGATTCGAGTCCGGTGCTGACATAGTTGCTTGTAGTAGTTGGGAATCCACTTTAAAACCGTAGGTCCCGGTCTAATATGGTTGTTGAGCGTAGGGCTGACAACCCTATCCCGTACAAAGAAAAACATCTCGAAATCTGCCAATAGGCAAACGGTCTTGGCCCACATGGAGCTGTTGCGCCATAGATGATGACGAAGATAATTTTCTTATAATACATTTATGAAGCCAATTGTTTTCGAATGCCAAGAATTCTGACCTTGCTTTTCTGCCACTCTCAAGGCAGAAATGCAGCAGATTCAGCGTTAGCCGAGATGCCTCTATTGTATTCTGTGTAACGTTGAGGGAGAACACACATTGGCTTTCCTCAATATTGAACAATCAACCCTCGACAAGGATGGCGTCCACTCGACATTCCAGGACTACAGATTTATCCACAGCTTAGACATGCCGGCTTGCCAAGACTTCTGAACTAATGTCTACTTTGCTTCTTCCTGAAAAATGTTCTAACAAAAAAAAAATTGTAACATTAAAAAAATATTTTTTAACTGTATCAATGTCCCATAACAAAGTCCTTTTATAATAGAATATCGATGTTTTAACAGCTTGATAAAAATCGGTATGACTTTTTAAAGAATATTTTCAAAATTCAGATGCTCTAATATAGAATATACATTAAAAAAGGATTATTAAAGATGAGAATTAAATTTCTAAGAGAAACTAAGAGAAAAAAAAAAAGCAATGCATGATAATAAATTGATCACGAAAAGGTCTTATTGATAAATATTTTTGTTCCTAGTGGAACAAAAAATAAGCAATGTTGAAATAATATTTTAACAAATACGATTAAAAGTTTTTTTGATGAAGAAATCTTGTTTCTTTTCAGAAATATTACAAATTGTTTCTTTAAAATTTTATATAATTCTCATTTTATATTCGCAATTAATTTTTCCTTAATTAAGAACTGTCTAAATTAAAAATATGTTCACTGAAAATGAGAAAATGCTCACATTACCACCTATATATATATATCAGTAAAGAGATATCTACGTGTCTTTTAATTTAAAAATTACGTGTAATATTTAGAAATTTATTTCTTAAATATGGAATTCAGAATTTTTTATCTCCCCGAAAAAATTGTTATTTGTAATCTTTTTTAATAAAATAAAAACCTCATTTTTTTATGATTAAAATGCGATGTTAAACTATTTAACTAAGAATAACGAATGGAAATAGCACCGTATTTCTTTACGTAATTTTTTTTTTTTTTTTTTTTTTTTCGCCATTCCTAATTCGTATTTAATATATATATATATATATATTTTTTACTTATAAATCATTCTTAAGCCATTGAGTGATTCATGCCAGAATAGTGAATTATTCGTTTTTGAAATCAAAATGGTAAATATTTGAAGTTTGATTGTGTTCTTTTGATTTATATCTTTATTGTTCATCTTTAATGTTCTTTAAAGTATAATGTTCTTTTTTTTGGAAACGTATTTTAGAATTCTTTTTCTATGATCAGATTTTATTTTATTTTTGCTACACAAATTTGATTGTTTCTATCGTCCTTTATAACCTTGACTAATTAAAAATTAATAAAAAATGTCATTTTTCAATTAAAAAATTCAAATGTCATCTGTGATGAACAAGATACATGGTTAATGGATGACTTTATTGAATTTTGAATGATTAAGATTTCAGAAGAGTATTTTATTCTAAAGTAAAATGTATTGAAACATTTTTTATATTTAGAAATAATATTGATTTTTTTAATGTTATCGATTAAAAATATAGAAATGAACACGAAAAATTATATGATTTTAGTATGTTATTTTCTAGATTTTTGTATCTAAAACTTATTAATTTTTTTTAAATTCTATGTGTGTAAAGGTAAAATATATAATAATATTTTTGTTGCTCTATCATATTAAACTATCACCACAGTTCAAGTCAGTTAGTAAAAAATTATTTTTTTACTGTTGTAACGAATGCTTGAAATTTTATGATATTATGTTGACTCTTATTTTCTCTGCACTTTTTGTTGATAGTTTTTAATTTCACTGAAATAAAAAGATATAGGATTCAATCACTGATCATTTGGGAGTGGGAATGACTGGTAACTGGCGTACCGATTACGGAGTACCAATGGGGATAGACCCCCTAACCTCTTTAATCTTAATCTGCTATAAGTCTACAATTTTAATTGGCTACTTTAGGTTAGTAATAATGATAAAAAAAAAGTTTCTAAAAATTAAACAAAATTGTACTTTAAAAATTTAAAAATACTAGCAATAAATAAAAAAAAAAATAAATAAAAAGTTAAAATTAAAATTAAAGAATTTAAGTTAAAAATTTGGTACAATAGGGGACCAGTTGTCGATAAACTATTGAATAAGATATAAAATTGTGATTGCTGAACTTGTGGGATCAGTAACGATGATCTAAAAAAAAAAAAAAAGAAAGTATTAATAGCGAAACTCCGTTTTTATTAAACGAATTTGGAGACTCATTGCGAATTTAAATATACACGCACTCTAAAGGGTTAATAAAATGAAAGAGCAGGTTTAAAATTTTTATTTACAATGAACAGCAACAGATGGCGCCACATATTGTGCATCAATGGAAGAAGAAAGTTATTTTATGCATTCCATTAAACACCATACGTCAAACGTTGAATCGGTACTCCAGCTTCTTGCCACATACACAAAATGAATTAACAAAATAAATAATCGTGATAGCTGCCTTTTAAGGAAATGAAAATTTAATTTGACATAGTTTGAAATATATATATAGTGTGTATATCTAATAGATATAGGGTGTTATCTCAACGAAAAATTATACTTTTTGGGAAAATCATTATTTTCATTGCAATCTTCAATCAACTAATAGAAAGTTATCAACCTGGCATGAGAAAATAAAAGAAAATAACATAGGTGGTGAATATTGAAAAGTTTTTCAAATTTTACTGCACAAAATTTCACTGAATATTTGAGAGGTTTTAGAAAAATATTTATTTTCTTAAATTTTTATGTTTCAATATCAATGTCGAATTCATCGATATTAAATTCTCTTCATTACATGTATTGAAAAGGACGTTTGTTTATATTTGCTTTTACCGTTCTCAGTGGCACAACAATCCATGGGACATTCAAGGCCGTCTGCCTGCTGGCAGATTTCTAGACAAATGCATTTCATGGGATATGGTTGTCAGCCTTTACGCACAATGCTCTACGGTCATTTTAAACCGGACCTATTAGTTTACAAGTACCAAACCGAGGTACCGAACCAGTACAAAGTACAAACATCCATAGCCCCTCCGGGACTCTCGAACTCGAAACCTGTGGCACCATGAACACTAGTCACTCGGTCAGGCCCATATTTTGCTTCTATAGCAACCCTAAATGTATTTTCAACAGGTTTGTCACAATTGTCCTCTTATTTCAGTCAGCATTTGGGATATAAGAAAGTTTAAATTTTTGAAAAATAAATAAATAAAATGAAAAATAATCTAACTGTTGACAGACCTAAATTATGCAGAAATCATTACAATTGTGTCTGAATTGCTTTTATGTGACTTATCATTATTGTATTTTTTGAATCCTATCTTATACATTCTGCTTTTTCAACATTTGAATATTACATTTTAAGGCAGTGTAGTAATAATAATGCAGCTGTTCGCAGCCTTTCTATTAGCGATGCAATTTTCTAATGGCTTGGTAGAAAAATATTTTTATACGTCAGTTGAACCAAAATGAAGGATTATTATTATTTAATTTTTGCTTTTAATTTAATGGTAAACTGTTCCACAATATGCTGTGAGTATGATGAGGATTTTTATAGACGAAATCGCATTATTGAAATAGTTTACTGGGAGGCGAGAGTGATTATGACTTCTGAAGAAATTCATTTATGATTCCTGTGCTATAAAGATGTTTATTTAACCCAACTGTTACCAAAGCAAATTAATTTCCAGAGTAAAAGTTCAGTACTTTGCCTCATGTGAAAATTTGAAAGCAGAAATAATTTCTTGAATGGCTGATTACTATTGTACATGGCTCGGAATATTTAGGGCTTATATAATATAGAGTGCCTGCCTAAGTTCATAAAACATTTTATTTTGTTCGGAGGAAATTTAACTAGGCGAAAGAAATCAGAGAAGAGCCTAAAGAAATGCGCTGAATGAATTTTAGGAATGTATACTCAAAATTATAACATTTGTACATAGCACATAATCTTATGACAAATTGCCTAAAACAACAATCTATTATCGACCCCGAATCCTTTATTGTGGTGTTAAACTGTTTCTCATAGGTGGTCTTGAAGGATGGTGGTAGAGTTGAGAGAACACAATTATCGTTTGATGTTTTCCGGCAGAAATAGAAGAAGTATGACTTGATCTTGATGTTTTTACTTTAATACTAGCAACATTTAATGCACACGATTTTTGATAGATTCTTTGTATGTTCCAGGGGATCCGTGCCATGGGAGCATGCGCACTGATGCTGCATTGGACGCTGCATCAGTGAAAAGCAACCTGCTTTTGTCCGGATGGCTACAGATCAGGTGTCAACAAGGCATAGGTAATCACTTTCAAATGAACTTGCTACTACTTCAAATTGCTTGTTTTTTGGATTAATTAATGTGATAATTATCTGATTAAAACTATCTTTGGTGATTTATGACGTCTTGTATAATTTTCTTCTTTTCTTGGCTTTCTTTCTTTTCTTGTATAATTCTTCGATAATTTTCGAGGGTTTCTTTTAATTAGTTCACGTTTTTTCTAAATCTCTGCATCTCCATTAACTCACAATAGAACCGTGTCCAAAAACTGAGACCACTTTTCAATTTAAAAATCCCGAGGCTTATGGAATTTCAATTTTTTTTCTTTTAGATTGGCACTGTCCTCGACATCTGTGTGAAATTTCAAGTAAAAATATTCGTTAGTGCTTGAGTTAAGTTTGGCTTTGTGAGACACTAAAACTGATTCCGGCGATTTTTGTCCGAGTTAATTGAGCAAAGAACTTGCATTGAATTTTGTTTGCGGAAAAGGTATAGAACGTTGCAGAAGGCATTCAATGAGCATTCTTATATCGGAAAGAAATATTTAGAAGTGGTATAAACAGTTCAAAGAAGGCAGAGGACGCGTTAAAGACGAAGAGCTCCCTCTGGTCGACTCTCAACTCAACCAACGAAGCTCACGTCCAAAAAATAGAAAGATTTGGAGCTTGCAAACCGTCGATTTGTAATTAGAGACCTTGCTGATGATGTTGGAATTTTAAAAGGATAGGTTAATTCCATTTTGGGACTCAAACGCGTCAACCTCGATGGGTACGAAAACACTGAATGCGCCAGCTCACACTGCATTTGATTCTTCGGGAATTTTCCTCAAAAATGACACCCATATCGTTCCACAATCCCTGCATTCACACCGTGCGACTTCTGGCTGTTCCCTTAACTCAAAAGACTGGCTCCTGTACGCCTGTTTGAGAGTCGACTGAAGAGCGCCACGTGAATCGCCGGGCACTTTGAAGGCCATCCCTGCCGATGGCTTTTAAGCATGCATTGAGTGATTGAAACAGCTGGACATAAGTGCATTGTGTTCGGTGGATGCATATAAGTGCATTGTGCTCGGTTCGACTCTTAGCTGCTATTGAAA
>BPLR01011941.1:0-40499 GCA_021605095.1 Caerostris extrusa | reverse complement strand
TTTAGTGCTTATTGTCTGTGATTTCTATTAAAAGTTAAATAAATGTGGCTTTTTGTATCTAATATTGTATGGATCCTAAAAGAAAAAGTAAAACCTGCATGATGCTCTGTTTGGCCCAACGTATCCTCCAACCCCGGTTTATATGTCAAAGAGCAGAAGGAGCATTTGCAATTTTTCTGGCCAAAAAAATTACTTTCTTATTATTATATAGTACCAGATGGGATTATAGTAAGCAGAAAGATACGTATACTTTAAAAAACATCGTGAAAATTAAAATGTAGAAATGTATTTTTATTTGTATCATAGTTCTGAAAATCATTTAAAGTAATTTTGAATATTTACGGTAATATTAAATTTACATAATGCAAATATGCAGTGCTGTACAGTAACCAGAGTAACATACAACTAATGTAGAAATACTTCTCTATTATTAGTTTCCTCATAAATGTAAAAATTTTAACATGAAATAGTTATATTAAGATTTTTAAATTGAGAATAAAACTATTAAAATTTAGTACAGTAATTTATTTGAAGGTATATTTTCTTTTGGCTAAATTTTTTAATATCTAAATTTGATTGCAGTAGGGTCACATAGTCAAAAGAAAAAAGTGGGAGTGGAGTTATAAATATGATCTACTATCACAATGGATTTCCATTCTGATAAATTTATTAGATATTTTCTATATTCTGTCAAGCTACACAAAATATGTTTTTATAAACTGTGTGGATATTTATGAAGCAATAATAAAAATATAAAAAAACCCAAAGAATGAGCCTCTAAAACCATAATAAATCAAAGTGTTAAAAAATATAGCATAACATTCAAACATCTGTAATAATGAGTGCATCATAGATAGCATGAAGGTCAATGAGAGTTGCATAGAATATTTAGATTTTACTGTAGCTATAAATTACGTAGGTAAAAATAGCATTTAAAAATTAAAAAAAGCTTGAGAGCAAAACTGAGAAAAGAGTTAATATTCTCAATAGCATTCTGCTGAGAACTATTTTTTCATGCGAAATGGACAACCACATGAATACTCGATAATCAAAATCCTGTGTTATCCTATGAAACTTCTTTTGTGTGTGGGCAGCTAGCCAAAGCACACATTAGCAGTCAAGCTAAAAACTTAGTTCACATAAATTAGCAAGCAACATCTATCTGTTCTTTTCTAAGAAATCGTCAAATGCCTTAAATTTCACCATTAAACCTGATCCTCATGATTAAAAATGCCGCTTCCTTATTTTTAATTATTAATATAATTTTCTCTAATATATTTTCAAGTTTTTGACTCTATTGGTTAGCTTTTTATTACATTGCCAACAGTGCTGTGGTTCTTTACCTTGTGTTTGTTGTTGTCAGTGGTGATTTGTGTCCTAGAAAAAGGATACTTTTGCAATTGAGTTCAGATGAAGTTGAGATTTTGTGTGGGCAGTGTATCTCTTTGTCCTCCACTTCTGATAGATGGGTGCTACATCTCCATTCTTAGGTGTATTCATTTGCTGACAATTACTTTAGATTCAAGTAATGGGTCACTTATGGAGCATCATGTTAAAATGGAAGTCATTTAAGAGGGTGATCAAGATTCTAAGCCTGTAATGGTACCATTGCAGCAATAAGCTTTCTCTCGTTAGGCATGTAGTATCTAAATTTGTTTTCCAGTTTCATGCATTCTCTTATCTTAAGGAGCTTATGTCCTGATGAAGGTTTGAATTCATCACTGAGACTTTGTTTGTATACAGTCTATTTTGACCTATGTTAGAAGACTGTGTTAATAAAATAATTAACTGCTTAGATTTTGAGATTCCTAATTATTTCCGCAAATACAAGAAATAATAGAAAACTTAACTTTCCTATCCTGGATTCAGGAAAACTATCACTCTATCATTTATTATTTAACGATTAAATCAAACAAGAGAATACAATTCATTCAATTAGTTTGGCATACATGTTCAGTTTCTGTAATGATAGCAATAACAAAAATTAAATGCCAGCCACTTCAAATGCTTAAATCACTTTTCCATACAAAACTTAGATATATGAACTCTGCAGTTTCTTTTTAATGAATCTGTTCCACCTACATTGCTCTCTTTAATTGTTGATTTTCGAAAAAAACAAACCCATTTCAAAAGCCAAGCAAATTTCAAATGCGCTTCAGCTGTAAAATTAAAGTGCTTGATCAAAAATAAACAAAATTAAACAACTAACTGATTAGGAAAAATATTTCTAAAGTTACCATCTTAATCATCAGAATTTAATGTTAGTAGATGATGAAAATAGCTAAACTAATGTTAATTTTCTTGGAACCAAGGCAAAGGACAACAGCCAAATGTAACTTAATTTTTAACTGTTTATTAGTGCTTGCAGATATCTGCAATCAGAGTTGTATTACATTATTAACAATATTATAGCTCTGATATATATTTAATATTAACATACTGTTTATACTAATTTTTATTAGTGATCCACATTTTGACTTTATATTTTAGGGACCTGCACTTTAAAAATGATTTTCAATTTGTTTTATGTAACCAATTGTTTAGTACAGATTTGTCAAATCTGGCCTAATATATAGCCTACGTTTTTTAGACCCATCTACCTACTAATTAAAATGAGCAGCATTGTAAGTAATTCTGAATCTAACAGTATTTTTGAATTTATGGCTTGAACAATTCTAATTTTTTACTTACTTTACATAGCATTTTATCTAATTTATCTAACAGTAGCCTGCTACTGTTGCACTTTTCCCATACTACTCCATAAAATCTCAATTATGTTTGTTCATCTATTTTCAGTATTCATGAAATTATATTAATGATTGACTGTGAAATATTAATACCTAGTGTCTTTCAGTTTCTTTTTTATGTTTTCCTACAGTCTCTTTTATGCCAATAACAATTTTTTGCAATATTTTTCTTCTGTTGTAACCATTGACATTTTACACACAAGAAAATATTCTAATTTCTCAACATAACTGACAAAGATCCAGCATGTCATAAGGGCATGAGCAATGTTATTCTTTTGTAAATAGACGTTTAATATATTTTAAATATAATGAAACATTTCTTTTACTCACTTGGTGGGAAAAACCATACCATACTATACTTTGCTTGTTTCAGGATAAAGTGTGAAAGTCCTTGCTAATGATTTTTGTGAGAAATGGGTCCGACTAAGTAGAAAAGTAATCGGACGAGAAAAACACCAAAAATTTTAATATTAAATTATAATTAAGTCTTCATTATATAATTAAGGAATTATCTTCCCTTAATTGATTTTCACTTCTTAAATGTATTAAAGAGTTCTAATTAATAAGATTTTAATATCTAACAAGTTACTTAAATCTTTTTTTTTTTATGTATCTGGTCTTATCTTTATCACACTTTTAGCATAGGATTATAAAAAATGATTTTTAATCATTATTCTGAGCTTCTAATTATAATAGTTTGAATTCTTATTCTGTTCAGATTTTTTTTTTAATAGCGTAAGTAATTTTGTTTTCAATAACCAATTAGGATATAAAACTCTTAACCAGCTTATGCATTTTTGTTCCTTATTTCTATGTGTCTACAAGAATTTCATCATGTATTTTTATATCAACTAATTGTAAAACTATCAATTCAAATTCTTTTTTCACAAACAAATTATGTATTCTTTTAATTAAACTTATCAATGTTTGATTATTAATTATGCTTGATTTATAAAATTTTATGTATATTTGCTAAATTTTTAGATATATAAAAGAATTTTAGAAATATTAAGTTTGACTACTTTTCTTGGCCGTAATGAAAAATCACTAATATGTACAAGCATCCAGCTTTCTAAATAGTCAATATAATATCCTGCACATGAACTTTGAACATTCTGGTACTTCATATAAAAGCATATATAAAAATAGAATTCAAATTAAAAAAAAATGTAATATATATACTTTTTTAAACTTTATTAAGGTTTTTGATAAAGATTTTTATTTTTAAGTTGAGCTTAATTTTATTTGTAAAATGTTTTTGTAAAAATTTTTCCTAATATGTAATTGTAAAAAAATCTTTTCAGTTTATTTGAAGTTATTTAATTCTTTTTAAATATATGTGGAATAGTACAAAGTAATTAAACATAATAATTTTTATTTTATAGTTAGTTTCTGGTATTGATGATCAAAATAATAGGGCTGTCTCTGAAGGTATGAAGTTCCCTTTAGCTCCTTGGCCTCGGCCAATTCAGGTGCAGTCTTTTTTCAGTTCCTTGCCAATGGATAGCGATTCATTTAGCTCCAGAAGTAGGTTGTTTTAAATTTATTAAGTATAAAATTGTAATTTCTTATTTGTAAATTTTAATTTAAGATTTTTAATTGTATTCATTTAATTGATGCTTTTATGTATTTAACTGTTAAATTAAAAAAATTTACATATATTTGTAAATGTAGGGAATGAGTAAAGGGTTGCAGATACTTTGTCAAATATTTTCTATCCAGTTATATTATTTAAATTACTATAATATTTTCCTTTTAAATTATTAAAATTTTCTTCCAGTATTTTTACCTCTGTATTTAAAAGTGCTATTAATAAATTAATCAATTATGCTTTGTTAATATTCATTAATGTAAATATCATTTGATAAGTTAGTATTAAAGTAGCTTGTAAGTGTACGATTGTGTAAAATATGTAAATGATATGAAATTTATAAATTTTTTGAAACTAATCTTTGAAATAAAGACTTTCTTTAATATTTATTTTCAACTTTTTATATGTAAAAAAAAAAAAAATAATTTTATGCAGCAGTTTATTTAAGCTTTCAATAAAAAAAAGGTTTTTCTTTCTTTTTTAATATTGTTTGTTAGATACCGTGAAATATTATCCATCATTATTAGATTTTTGATTTTATATTCAAAATTCTTATTCTTGGCTATTGCATTAAAAGCTACGTAAAAATTATTGTTTTTAAAATTTGGTTTTATTTTTATGGCAAAAATTAACACCCCTTCATTAAATTTAATTTTAAAAATTTTAAATAGAGATGTTTCAACTTTTTAGGTGATAAGCAACTTTTGAATGCAGACATTAATGGGAATCCATTTGGAAGATCAGCCCGCTCTTCTAATAATCTTACTTCATTTGTTTCAAGTCAGCTTGTGGATTATAACAATGGAAGTTTGATATCGGAAACAAAGAACCGTAAAAATAAGCGTTTGAGGAATTCTGTAAATAAAGGTGTTCTATCTGAAAACATTGCTGGCCATCGAGGTGAAGAAGACATTGATAGCCTGGTGCAATATATAAACTCTTCTGATAAGAAAAATAAGTCAGGTATAAAAGGGAATACTTCTAATCAAATTATATCAAATAAAAACAATTTACTTCATGAAAATGAAAGAAAAAAGTCTTTGAGTAAAGAAACTAAGAACTGTCCAAAAAATGTGATAAATTCTGTAAAAAAGAAATTGACTCGTTCTAATTCTTTAGAAAACATGACTAGCACTCCCATGACAACTGTAGAAAATGTGTTTGAGTTTGAATCTAAAGTATCAGCTATTGATTTGGTATCAAATGATACTAAAAGTTATAATTGTGAAACTGCTATTAAAAATCTTGATATAAATAGTAATGAAGAGAATAAAATTGAATTGAATGAAAAGAAGCAAGATAAAAATATAGATGAATCTAGTTTACAAAGTAGTATTGGACAAAATTTTTCTGAAGTATCTAGTTTTGCTGCTGATTTTTACTCAACAACTGATGTTTCGTCTCAAACTGTTGAAGAATCTGGATTCCTGACAGTAAAGAAAAAACAACGTAAAAAACAGAGTAAGCGATCAGATTCCCATCGTTGGCGCAATGCTCAAACTCAGCGAAATAAGGGCATGATGTTGCCTCTGGCAGAAAGTAAATGTGGTAAGCAGGATTCTCGTCGAAAGTCTACAAGCAGTGTACCTCATTCTGAGCACTCTTCAGCAGATAATTCTGATTTGGATAGTGTCCATTCTCTTCCAGTACGAGGTTCAGTGCCTCATCCAACTCAGCCTCATCCACATACAACGCCTTCATCTTCATCATCAACACCTCAAGCTTCATATGCAGATATAGCTAGAATGCCCATATCAAAGCTCAACTCTACTTCTCCAAACATTGTTGCTTGCAGTTCACAAGTTTCAACTAAACCCCATGCAGGGGATCAGGAAGTCAAGCGAACAGATGGCAATGGTGTATCCTCTGTGAAACGTAAAGTAAGTGATTCGAGAGAACCTCCTTCAGTTGTCAAGAGTATGTCTCGCTCTCCAGTATCAGATAAAGAAGGTGATATTTCTGATGTCAAAATTAGATCTCATGCCAAATCAACCCGTGAAATAAATACTCAAACCGAGCCAGAAAACTTATCTATTCCAGTTAATTCAAAAGAAATGGTAAATAATAAGAGTAAAAAACTAGATGAGTCTTTGAGAGGTTTGTGCAATTCATGTTCTTCACGAAAGAATAACTGTTGCTGTTCTAAATCTGAAGTGTGTCAACGACAAAAAGGAAAAAACATGGATATCCCCCCAGTAATTATGAAAGATTTACCATCTAGTGAATTAGGACTTTATTTTGGATTTGATATGAAGGAATTACTTGAAATGGATGTTGCAAAATCTGTATCTTTAGATCCCAAACATAAAAGTAAAGAAATAGATTCTAAAGAAGTTGAGGTGTCGGGCAGAAATGAAGGCATTTTTGAAATATCTAATGTAAATACCAAGAATATGAATGTTGATGATTCCTGTTCTAAAAGCTCACCTTCATTAGATGTTACACCAAAAAATGTTCACAGCCAAGATCTCAAGCAAGAACAATCTAGTCATCTAAAAGTAGTGCGTTTGAGTTCCGGTAAAACTATTTGTTACAAAGAGACTGATATTAATGTTAAGAAATTTAATCTGAGTGAATTGAACACTTTTTTAGCAAATGGCAAGTACTTATTTTGATTGTATCTAATTTTATTGACTTATTTATTATTCAATTATTTTAAATTAAATATTTAATGTTTGGCATAAAATTGCAGAGGTGCCAATTGCAACTTTATATTCTTTATATATATATATATATATAAATGTTTAAAATCTTGGATTTTCGTATATATAAAATCGAAGATTAACTAAGGACTACTGGGGGAAAAAAACTTATTATATGTATGAACTTAAAAATAAGTTTTTTTGTTCTATTAATTTTCAAACATTACGTTATTAAAAGCACTTACTTGATTGCAAGAAAATTTGAGCACTGTTTTTGATTAAGACAGTGCCTTTCAATCTTATTTAATAGCATGCATAAATAAATATATTTTTCTCTATTAAAAGAAAAAAAAATTTAGTCTGAAGGGTTTTTTCCCATATAAAGGAGGTTTATTTGAATAAATTCACTATTTTTTTATTCACTATTTTTATTTTTTATTCACTTTTTTTTTTTTTATCATAGATGTGTATGAAGTATTTTACACTGCTAATATTTTCTTTTTAAAATGATGTGCAGCCTTATATATTTAGAAGAATCATGTTTTTTCTCCTTCCTATATTGAATCTAATTTGTTGTAAATAATTTAATTATGCATATTGGTAGCATTAAGTTTTATATTATCTTTTAATTAGCCTTACCTTAATAAAAACTAAGGAAAAGGAAATTTCATTTTATTAAATATTTTAAATAATTTAGAAATCTAATTTTTATTTTAATAAAGAATGTTTTAAATTTTATTCTTTTTACCATTTTTTTAATGTTTATATTCAATCAGAGGATTAATTTTGTTAATTAAATTCAAGTCAAAATTAATTTAATTTTGTTTTATATTTATCAATCTGATTGCTATATTGAATTCCCATTATATTTAACTCTTATAAAAGTCATTGATATGACATTGGAATAAGATTTGTTTCAGAATAACAGTATGTCACTCATTAATTTATTTATTCTTTTAAAAATACTTCAGCATTGTTTATATTCTAAAAACATTTCTCCTATATATTTAAGTCATGTTAAAATATTGCTTTTATAAATACAGCAATTTCAAATTTGTGATTAATTAATTTTTAAGTATAATTCATCATATTTATAGTAATTATAATTGCTTTATCATTAAATTTTTCTTTTTTATAATGTTTAAACACTGATTCAAAACATTTTTTTCTTATAATATTTTATTCTAATTATCACTAATATTTTCAATATATTTCAAAAGTTTAAGGAATTATTTCTAATTGTTTAAATGCATTTTTATTTAATTCTTACAATGTGTAATAAGATATATTTTCCTTTATTTCTCGGTAGGTAATTTTTATAGGAAAAATTTATAAGATGCACATAAATTGAATGTTTTGGGAATTTTAAACCTGAAAGAATTGAAATATTTTCATAAAATTTATTTTGGATAATAAAATATTGTACTCATTAAATATTTCTAAAATGCTAACATTCTAATTATTAAGGGATATTATTTAATTTTTATAAATAAATATTTCAATACTTGAATTTGAAATTTAATTAGGAGATATGCTTGATGTCAAACCCCAAATGTATATTTGTTTCAAGACTTTTGAAATGTAATAAATAGTTTTTAAAACAAGAGAAGTCTTAATAAATAATTGTTAATTTTATAGTTTATAGTATTCTCTTTTGTCAAAACATTAATTTTCAGAAAATAATTTAACATTTTGCTAGTAAAAATATGGAACAAATTATTGCATTTATCTTATGACTACAACTTTCTGGGAAAAAAAGAGGTGGGAGGGTTGGCTGCAATGAGATTTTCTTTATATGAAATGAATAAAACTTTATTCTAATTATATAGATAATATGAATACATGATTTAAATTTCTTATTTTTGTTTTCTTTTAGAATTTCAGAGTGTTACAAAAGAAATTGAAAGTGAGTATGATTATGATTTATACTTGAAAATTTTGAATTATTTTTCACATGCCTTAGTTCAACTTCAGATTTTTTTTTTTTTATAATTTCATAATATAGAATAAATTTCTTTACAGATTGTATTTTGTTAATTAAGTATATATTTAGAACATTATTTCATACTGTAGAGATAAAAATGAAACTATTTAAGAAAGATGTAATTAAAATATTTTTAACCTAAAAATCTCTATGTATTGTATAATGTGTTAAAATAAAATAAAAATTTATTTTTAGGTATTAGCAAAAATAACAGCTCAAAGGTGAAGTACTATGTGGATAATGAGAAAGCCTAGTTCCTTTAAACCAAAAATGGGCTTAGTTTGGTATAAACTGTGCTACTGGGTCCAATGGTATTGATGATCATTTCATGAAGGGAGAAAAAATGCTTGCTATGCTTTAGTCATTTTTTGTTCCTCAAGAAACTTAAACCTGCCATCAGTGTATATGTTACGTTCCAGGAAAACTGACTACATGGGGGGTTAAGAGTAGTTACTGAATTGTGTGGCATCATGCTATTTCCAGGGATTATTTATCATTATGCCGTGAAAGAAGTTAGCATGCAGTTTTGAACCATGGTAATCAGTATATGCCTTTTGGCTCTAGTGCTGTGATTTCTGACTATAAATGGATAGTTATAATTCTAGCTTAATGAAAAAAAAAAATATTCTTTTTTAATGAAGACAAGTGCAAGCAAGACTGATTATCAAATATACCTGTTCAAGGAGCAATTTTTTTAAATGAAATGCAACCTTTGAACATCTGCTTATGGATACATTTGCGTATTTTCTTATTTATGTAGTTGTCTTATGATATACAACAACTGTGGTGACTCAACTTGTTATGAAAGTTAAATATAATTATGTTGTTTCTATTTGTGAAATTAGTTTTATCAATACCTCTAATAATTGATTTGTTTGCTTTTGTTTAAAATGAAATACTTCTGACACAAGCCTTACAGAATTAAAAGGCAGTTTATATTAAAAAAATAAATAAAATAAATAGCATTATTGCAAAAATTACCTATGTTTCATTCACTCATAATCTTATCTAGAGATAATTTTAAGAAAGCATTTTTATTAGTAAAATATCAGTGGACCTGTACACTTCCACCAAAGATTTATTTTTATTTAATGTGAATTATCAGATAATATATTGAAAAATTCTTATAAGTTTTGATGGTATTTTTACATGAATTATTTAGTTGTGGAAAATGTTGCCAAACTATGTTATTAAGCATTGGAATCTGTTTGAGCTTAAAGTAGATTATATTTTGTTATCTATAAATAAAACATAAATACAAGAATGTTTTGTATTTCTGAAATTATTATAAAGGTGCTGTCAAAATTGCATACTTTGAAATAATTCTTTAAAAGAAAAACCTTTTTATTTCTGTAATTTGGGAAAACTAAAAAAAAATTGATAATATTTAAGAAAAATAGATCTTTAAAAAAAAATCATATGTGCAATTGGTTGTGAATATTTATTCTGGTAAAATTATGTATGAAATTCAGGGAATGAAAATGGTGTTTTATTGTAGATTTCTAACATTGATATTTGTTTTGATGATCTTATTCAGATTTGAAATTTATCTAACTTATTGTAGCTTAAAGAAATTTCTTTCAAGCTGAATTAAGCAATTGTGATTAAAAAAAAAAAAAAAAATCTTATCAAAAATCAGAACTCAATGTAGAATGTTATTATTTATAGAATTTATATAAAAATTGTTTAGAATTTGTGTTTTTTAACTATTGGAATTTTTATTTGTTCAGCTTTAATTTTTTTTTTCACTAACTGCATTTTTTCCTAATTCAAGATTAATCGGTGATTTATTTATATGTTTGACTTAATGAAATTTTGATTATGCCTTCTATTTAAAATGTTTTGATCTACATTAGAAACTAACATCTTTAGCTTTGCTTGCTATAGGCACTTGTCTATAATTGTACTAATTATATCCAAGAGCATATATTTTATTTATTAATCATACTTTATTTTTATGTGCAAAACAGGTAAAAATGCAATTACATATTTTTCTTTTTGGGGAAAAACAAATGGAATCCTTATTACAATTATCAAATTTAACATAAAATTCATTTTATCCATAACATGGTTTTGAAGCATTTATTTTATAATTTCTTGCCTTTTTATACGAATCTTTTTAAGTAAAAAGAATCGTGCATTAAACAATGGTTCTACTTTAATGAAAAATTAAAGTGGAATTTAATTTTAATAGCTTTAATTTATTACATTATAATAGTAGTGAATTCAATTACTTGCCTTGTATTATATTAAGTCATATGAAAAATGCAATTATAATTTAATCAAAATTAAATTATCATATTTTGATTAGATATCTAAATATGATTATAAAAAAATTGTGATTTGCTCAAATATATAGAAATGAAAGAAATTAACATGCAAATGTGTCTTTTAGTCTGTTATAAATTATTAAATTATATCATCACCATTATACCATTACCATATGAAAATTATAATTTATCTGTACTTATGTTTTCCATGTGTATTTGATTTTAATTCCATTGTCTATTCTACTTATTGAATATTTCAGCTATGTGTGATATTAGGTTTAAATCATGTGTAAAAAAAAATAAATAGTTATAAGGCAAAATAATGACATGTATATTGTACCTTTGTTTTTCTATATCAGAATTATGTCTTTTATAGATTAATATAACTTGTCAATTATTTTACTAAAATATTGATTCCTTCCACATCTGACATTATGTATAGACTACTATTTATCTCATCACTAAAGAAAGTTCTCTTTCTGTTTATTTCCCTGTTATCTTATTTTGTGTTAGTCTTTATAAAAAAAAAAATGCAGTTTATTTGTTATGTTATATTTACAATTAAAAATATTTGTTTTTATAATTTTAAATGTTTGTTCAAAATCTATTGAGTTAGTTTATTGGATTGTGCAGTTTCAGGTTTTTTTTTTTTATGTATTTATTTAAAATGTGAAGATTGAAAATTTATTTTTGTGACATGTGAAAAACTCTGAAATATATATATATTTATATTATAATTTGTTTTTTAATTTAAATCTTTTCAAAAAATTGTTTGATATTTTTACATTTATTTTATTCTCTACGTATAATATGAATTTATGTAAATTTGTTCTTCATAAAACATTTAAATTTACGAATTTTACCAAGGCAAATAATTTTTAAACAATTGAAAATAATTATTACGTTTTGTAAAATTTTCAATATAAATCAGTGCATATATTACTTAATGAAATGTTTACTGTAAAAATATTTTTAATTTTAGGTTAATAATTGTGCAAAGCAGTAAGTAAAATAAACATTATTAAAATTGCTGTTGAAATAGCAGAATCTCGAATCGTGAATCATTTGATTAGTTAAATAAGCATTGGTTTATTTAAAAATTCAGCTTCGTTCATTTTCAAACTAATAGTCAATTTATCTATTTTCATGAATAATAATAAAAAAATTGTTGAATATCATTAAACATGATTAATCTTTAAAATTTTATTTCTTTAGATTTTATATTTTTTTTCAAATATTTTTAAATTTTCAGATTATAATTTTTTTTTTCTTATTGTAATTCATTTGATTTTCTTTTTTTTTTCATTCAGTTTGATGTCTATGAGAGAAAATTGGAAGCAAAAACTTTATAATTTTCTTAAAATAAATTGCATATAAATATTTCTATCTATGTAATTTAATTTCTAAATATAGTATTTTAATGTTTTTGCATTTTCTGATTCTCATCTTCAACATTGATACTTAAATTTATTGTTAAATCCTGATAAATCAAATTATATTTGTGATTTAATGACAGTTACAAAATTCTGCAAATCTTAAGAACAAAAATTTTTCTTTGCAGTTTAAATGCAGTACCTATTCTAACATTAAATTGGTGTTATTGAAATTTAATAAAATTTTGGAAATAGACAAGTTCTGTGGAAAAAAAACATACCATACCTTAAACAAATTTTACTTGATCATATTCTAATTGTTTTGAAAATTTTGCATTACGTATACTATAATAATATAAGTATAAGATTTTTTTTAAGTCTGTTTTATAATATTAAACGAAAATTTATGCAGTGCATTTTATTCAGTAAAGAAAATCAGCATTTTATTTTTAATTTCAGTATTGATTATTGTGGTGTGCAACTTTTTGTGAAAGATATTGCAATTTTACTATTTTTAACTATACATATAAACTAGCCATCAATGTTTTTTTATACTTACAATTGTCTTAAAATTTAATCGAAAACATTGTTCCTTATGATATTGAATGGTTTATTTCAGAAAAGATAATGGATTACTATTATTCGTATTAAATAAAATTGTGTAATTCAACTAAGAAATTTTTAAAAGAGCATTCCTAATGATTTCATCAAGTTACTTAATTATATGGATTTTTTGATAAAATGTATTTAATTTTCATAAACATTTCAAGGCATTTAGGTTTTTTTTTATTAAAATTTTTCTGAAGTCTTCCATTTTTGTATGCAAGAATGTAAGTTTCATTATAGTTTAAAATATAATTTCTTAAATTATTTCATAAAATTTTAAAAATAAAAGTTTTGGTACTTATTTGAAAATCAAAATTATATTAGAAGCATTAATTAATATTCTAAATGTCCATGTGTCTATCAGTCAAATGGATACATTTTTTGTAGATTACCTTCTGGATTTTAAGTCATCTAGTCCATAACCTATTAAATTGTGATCAATTTTTTATAATATTAAATAATAGTTTTATGTATTAGTTTTCAATAAGTGGACTTCAAGTTTGGAGTTCTTTTAATGTGGCATTAATTATTTTTGCTCATTTATTCAACCAGTAAGCGAATTTTAAACATTTTCTGTATTTTTATGTTAAAAGATGTTCATTGATGCCAATTTACAATTCCTATTAAATAAGGAATGACTTGACATTGGTTCTAAATTCTTTTGAATTCATTTTTCTTTTTGATTGGTATTACTTTTTGTTAATTTTGTTTTTTTAATTTATCAAGTAAGTTTTAAATTGTAGCTATGTTTTCGAATTAATTTGTTTTTTAATCTGTAAAAATTATGGACAACAAATGTGTAGTAAGATAACAATTGCCTTTTTATATGTGTGATCTTATAAACTTTTAAGTGCTTTTTATTCTTATTCACTACTTATGTGTTGTCCTCCACTCTGCATCTACTCTTGTATACTGATACTTCTCTTCCATAAGTGCAATTTATTAATTTTCTTTTCTTTTGACTCAAAAATATATGGTATTTTTGTAAAGTAATATCTTGCTCTAAAATATGACTAAATGTATTCTTTTTTCTTAAAACTGTTATTTGGAATTTATTTGCTGGAGGAAATAGTGTTTTGAAAATCAGGAAAATTGTTTATTAATATCTTTCTGTAGTATTTGGGAGTAATTTTGTTTTGCATTCCTCTTACAAAAAAGGAGCTTATGATGGTCGTAATGTGAAGTACACAAAATGTTTGTGTTGTGATTCTAATATTTAGAAATGAGAAACATTCATGTAATTTTAATGCATATATTGTTAATATTATATATATAGATTTATAAATAGAATCAACTAAGTTAAGAAAAAATAACCAAATTTAAAAATTTGTTTTCTGCTGATTTTTGAGTTTATTAGAATTTGAATTCTTATTTAATTGAGACCAATATGAAATCTGTTTATGTTCCTTTCTTAATTTGTTGTAATATCATTTATTTAACTAAAACCATTCTTATCATTCTTTGTTTCATTTCTGAGTACAAAAATCAAATGCATTATAGATTCATATAATTGATCATAAATAGCCTGT
This sequence comes from Caerostris extrusa, assembly GCA_021605095.1. NCBI lineage: Eukaryota > Metazoa > Arthropoda > Arachnida > Araneae > Araneidae > Caerostris > Caerostris extrusa. The sequence continues at coordinate 25,757 of BPLR01011941.1, read as the reverse complement.
TCATTATGTAAAGCTGCACATCTGTTGCATCTAACATGAACATTCCACTGCAACGAACACCACTATTTTGTGAGGAGTGGTCATGCAGCCTATTTATACTGTTACAGATATATGTTCATTAAAAACAATGTATGACTTATATCCTTGTTCCATTATTTTAGTATAAACCATATTTACCTCTAAAAACACTCTTTTGAAGACTGCTCCTCCAAAAGCAAAATACTCAATATTAAATTATAGACATTATGAGCATTGAAATTCAATATTGGAATATATATATATATATATTAAAAGGTTATTTTTTAAAGCTGGAAATTTTTTTTTTTTTTTTTTTACTTAAGACTTCATCCAAAAAGAAAATAATTCAAATTGATGAAATTTAATTAACTGAGTAAAATCATATTTCAGACATCTTTTTTTTTTCTTTATAATAAATGTTTTGAAATTTATTTATCTGCTAACGATTTTAATTAAGCATCTGTTGAACAATAGAAAATTGTATAGAAATATGTATGACATGATTTTAAAGTATTTACTAGACAGATACATTAAAATACAAGTAAAAGGTAAAATAAGCAAAAGAATACTTATAAGAAGGAATTTAATTAAAAATATATATATATAAACTTGTTAATCTGAGTCTAAATGGTTCTGATAACAAGTCCAAATATTTTGAACTGAGAAATAAAAATTGATTAGTATCAGTCATTCAATCAGTACATAAATTTTTTATCTACAGATTAAAAATGTTCTTGGCATTGCATATTTAGAAATTATTACTGATTCTTCTGCATTAACAAAGACCACAGCCTATATGCAGTAGTATATATTCCATCCTGAGAAATTCGAAGATTTTTTCACTTAGCCGAGAAAGAAATTAGAACAGCAATTCGGCAAGATGAAAAAAATTTTTTTAGTGCTAAGTACTTTGCATATAAATATTAAACTGACGATTGCATTTTTAATTTATGATCTTAGTGACTATCTGAAATTTGTTTTAAAGCTGATTTAATTATTTCAAACAGTTAATTCTTTTCTTTTTTTTTTTCACACTGTCTTCAAACTATTGAATTTGCATCTTTGTTCAATACCACATTGCTGAATATAGGAGTAAATTGCAAATTAGTGTAACAAATTGCATAAAAATGAAATTTAGTATACTCTTTTACACATTATTCATAAAAATTATCAATAGGTTGTAGAATAGAATATTTTAATTGTTCCCAATAAGAAAGAGATCAACAGGACAATAAAGATTTATTAGCATAATAAATGAACAATAAGTAATAATTTACATAAAACAATACAAATGAAGTCATAATATAAACAAATGAAATACCAAAGATCCATGTAAATCAGCTATTGGTTTTGTAAGAACCTCTATCCATAACTCGTGAATCGGAACTGGCTATAACTTTGACCACGATTACACAATGATCTGCAGAATCTTAACATAACCAGGCAGTTGTAATGCCTACGTTTGTACTAAAGAGACCAGAACAAAGTTTCTAGTTACTAGGATAACATTTGAATGTGCATTGCCAATGAAACTACTGATATTGACATCTCTACACAAATGACCGATAAATAATAAAATTTACACATATCACATTAATATAAATAACAGTTGAAAGTTAAAAATGATGATCAGCCCAGGTCAAATTCCATATTTTCAACATGCCATTATAATCAAAATATATATATTTTTTTATCTGATGTTTGTTTTGCATTTCTTTTTTAAATAAATGCATTAGAATTGAATTTTTCAATTTTATCAGATTTTTAATATAGAGAAATGCATTATTATATATGTTAACATAACAGACTGATTTATACATCATTGGGAACTTGTTTAATTATATATGCTATGCTAACTTTTTTAGTATTGAATCTGTATAATTTCTCAACAGGATAAAAATATCAATTTTTAGCTAGATTATCACAAATGGAATCCATCCATAGTATGGACATGTATAAGAATTTAAAAAAGATTTTATTTTCATTGATATTTAAATTTGTAAACGAATTGTCCATTTAGCATAAAAATATTACATTCCTTGAGAAAAAAATATAAATGCTTCCTGATTAATTGATATACATGTCTGCACAGTTCAAATAACAAACATATTATAATATATTCAAAGTATCTGATAATTTATGTACTAGAAATTTTAGTAACTATGCTTTGTTGAAATGCAAATTTAATACAGACAAAAGCATGCCTGACTGTTTTTTTTTTTTTTTTTTTTTAATTACACAACAGATAATGTCTTGTACAGCATTTTGGTTAACTGGTATTTTATAAAATATAAGCTCATGCTGTTCAAATAATTGTTTTAAGGCACTTGACTACAGAACTGTCTTGCTTATTCATAAACTAGACCATATTATGATATTAAGCAAATGATGTTTTTAACTAAATTTAATAGAAACTATATTGAATAATTTAATTCAAGTGTACCTTGAAATTACATAATAAATCAGTGGTTTTCAAAATTGAACCTTAGAATATAATAATGATATTCATGTATCACAATTAATTCATTTTTTTAATAAAAATCAGCCTTATTAATGTGCTTTGAAGCAAAATTATTTTTTATAAACTATAACCAAAAAAATAAATATGAGCATCAGATTTGTAATTAAATTCATTACAAGTTTTAAAAATTTAATTTTATATGTAGAGCCCAGTTTCAATTCATTTACACTATTAGTAGCCCTGTCCTAGAGTTTGAAAACCACTGCAATAATCAATATGCAAATCATTGACATGATACTGAGTTTTTAATAATCAGATTGATAAAGACACATTTGTAATATAGATATTTTTGTGAAATAATGGAACAAAATATTTTTTTTAACAATTTATGGTGAAAAATGGCGCATAATATATATGAAACGGACACACTATATACATTTTTTTCACAATATTTAAGACACAATAGCTGAGCTTGTTTATGGCACAAACATCTTAAGGTGCTTGACTAGCCCAGAGAAAAAACAGGAGATCGAAGAGATTGTCTTGTTAATGTTTTTTATTTACAGAATAGACAGAAATTAGAGAATCTGTGCTTCCAGCAGCTAAGCTCGCCTATATATAAAAAAAAAAAAAAATTTTTTTTTTTTTTTTTTAGAATGTTTAATATTTCAACTCTTAAGTAAATAGTTATATATAAAATATTTATGTGCTCACTTTTTTTTTCCTTCTTGAAATATCAAAGTTACAATGAAGTATCTTCATGGTTTAGCAAAAATTTATCATGAAATTACGTTTAATGCTGATAGAATTGTGTAAACACATGTGAAAACCTTTTTTTTAAATGAAAAGTTGGGAAATTTTAGTATATATTAAGCATATCTATATTAATAATTTAAAAAAAAAACTGTTTATTACATAATAGTTTAGAAATTTTTAAAGTGAAATCTTTAAAAATATATTTTATATTATAAACAGTAATGTTATAATACTAACTTTATATGGATGGAAACCTAGGCAGCTTATTGGACCAATTCTATGTCCCATAAATCCATCATGGTATTTGATTGTACTAATATTGTCTCCATTTTGATTATAGATACTAATGAAGTGAGTAGCAGCTCCACTGAAATAGAAGAAAATAAATCTAAATAAATAATTTGTTCTATAAATATTTCAAAAAATGTTACTTTTAAGAGACATTGCAGCATGACAATATCAAGTTTACACAAGATAAACTATGCATCAAACATAACTATATTCATGTTTTTATAAATAGGAGTAAATAGTTAGCTTATAAAATATAGAGATGCTTTGTTTTTCATTCAAGTTAGAAAAGTTATTACTGTTCTTGATAAGTAAGCAATTAAAAAGATGGAAGAAAGCAATTTCAATTTGATTTATTTTGAAGGCAGCAATTGAGACATTGTGGATATGATCCGCAAAAACTCAACAAAAGATGATTGTGAGAAAAAAAGCACTTGGAAAAGGTGATTTAAGATGTTGTGAGATGTCCATTTTTGCTATTTATAATATATTATTATAGACACGTATATCAGATCATCATACTTAAACATAAAGTATGATGATCTTAAGAACTATTGTTAGTGCATAATAGCAGGGATTTCTTGCTGCAATTCATGCTCTGATTTCAGGATACATTTCATTAATTTGAGCATCCAGGTATTTGAACTCATTAACTTCTCTCATAGATCCCTCCACTGCATTAAAATTCTTCACATTTTGGTAAACCTATAAAACTATACTATAAAGGTCTTGTATATGTATATGTCTCATTTTTGTTACATATAATATATTATAAATAACAAAAATGAGACATCTCACAACATTAAATATTTCATAATAATAAGTATCTTTTTTGGTGAATAACAAAAAAAAAAAAAATCCAATTTTGAATTCAGCCTTTGTATAACATTGCAATTGAACTTTGTTATTTTGCCATATTTTATAGGACTGTACAATATGCAGGAATAATTTTAGGCTCAATAAAATTATAAAAGATCTTTTATAATCTAAGAGTAATTCACACCTGCTTCACTACATATCAATTGGTATTACTTTTATATCCATGGCATAGAATTAAAAAAAAAAAAATCCTTACTTTAAAAAGCAATATTTTTTAACCAGGATTATATAAAATGTTATGTTGTAAATTTAAGGTTGAGAAAACTGTAAAGAAAATATGCATGCTATATATGCATAAATTTATGTTGGAAACAAAAGATAATATCTTAATGACTATCAGAGTTAATTATTATTATGGTCTTCCATAAAGTATTTTAATTCTTATCTATAACTTTATTTCAGGATTTTCATCAAATGGCATGCATCACATTTTGTCTACTTTTATAAAACTGGCTCCTTCTATAGTCTATAAACTGTTTCTTTTTTTCATGCTTAGAAGATAGTTTATTATTATTTATTTCGGCTGTGGTTTTATAGAATTAATTTTAATTAGCCCAATAGTTCTAAGGTCTTTTTAATGCATAATCTGATGGATTGTAAGCAGGTAATATTTCTTAAACAAAGAAAAATGCTTTGGTAATATTTTGTGAATGCTCACCTGGAATAAAAATATTCATATTTAGTAATCCTTAAGGACAATTTTCCTTAAAAATAGATACTAATATTAAACACACACTGGTGTTTTATGTAAATATATAATTAATTAGTATGTATAAACTTTTTGGTACTTACGTACTAACGGTACCTTGGCAGTTGCGCCAATAAAGAGCACACGCGCCAACCGCAGCTGCAGATTTGGCGGTTTTTAAGTGACGTTAATCTATTCTATTGGTTTGGTAACCTTAGTAGCTGTCAGATTGGCGACACTTAAAAACCGACGAATCTGTCGCCAAGGTACCGTTAATACGTAAGTACCAACTTTTTTTTGCTAATAATTTGAAAATTTCAAAAATTTTTTTTTTTCTGTTAAGAAAGTAAAAATAATATTCTTAAGCAGTAATTTTATAAAACAACTATTTACAAAACAATTTTTTTTTTTTTTTAACACAAGCATTTTTAAATGTTTTCAGAAAACAAAAAAAACTCCGAAAATATACAAGGAAAATAAGTTGAAAGAAGAAAAATTTACACTCACAGTCAATGGAAAAATATTGTATCTTTTGTTTTAACCATATTAAAAGCATACCTTCTATCCTGTCTTAATATCCTTAAGGATAATGTTGTTATTCAATGCTTCCTTTTTTGTTTGATTGATAATAAAAAAAAAAAATATTTTTTTAGATTAGATCTGATGAAAAATTTGCATTTTCTTAATAAAACACATGGCAATTTAAAGAGAAACAAAAAGCAATGCTCATATAAATAAATTCAGATTACACCTTAAAAATAATTAAAATAAAATTTGCTATTCCCATAATTATACAATAATTATGCAACACGCTGACTAATGAAATACTTTTGAAGTATACATACCAAGCAATCAAATCAAGTTGTGGATGAATTGCCATGGCTGTCATACCATGTGCTGGAGGAATGTTTTTCATACTACTCGTCTGTCTCAAATCCCAAAATTTTATATCACCAGCAACACTAAAAAAATAACAAAAGTTAGGAAGGAGTAAAACATTCTCATAATATAATTGTAACGTTTTAATTCCGAAAATGTTTTTTTTAAGTTTAGTCATATTTTTAAATTATAATTAAAATAAGAAAAGCTGTTTAATTAATTTTCTTTTTTAATAATGTACTGACAGAGAAAATTTGATGCTTTTTAATGAAGTTCAAATGAATCTTTTTCCCTCCTAGGTTAAGAATACATTTAAACTTTAGATTTTTACACACAAAAATAAGATACAAAGTTAAAAACATATTTCAATGATTACCAATATATTATTACAATTGTGGTTTAAAATATTTTTTTAAAAAACTTATCATGTGATCCTTTTTATTTTTTTTGTTAGCAAACAAGAAGTTAATAAAATATGACTAGTTGTATTTATATCATACATAGCTCAATGAGTAACATTTTCATGTGTAAAATGCAACATACTAACCTTCCAGAAATAACTTGACCAAAGTTTTGTTTATTTTGTAACATTACATTTACAACCCAGCCGGAATGTTCTTGAAATATTTGTAGGCAACTAAAATAATGAAAATTAATTAATTAAATGTTTAAAATTTTATAATTTTTTTAAACATCAAGAAAACATATTTTGATTAGTAATCGAATTATAATTTTTGTGACACATCAAATATACAGACCACATCCCCTCACATCTAGATGAGTTCTTTGACCATCGTTATAATGCTGAATTCAATAAAAAAAATCAAATACCATGTTAACAAAATATCTAAAGAATGTTAGCAATTTTTCAAAATCAATACTAGAACTCAATGACATTTTTGGATATGAAAACATTTAATCTCAATGTATACCTTAATTTAAATAAAAGCATTTGTTATATTAAATAAATGTTTACTGAAAAGCAGTTTGTTTATATATATATATTATATTTTAAAAGATAACTACATTTTAAAAGAATGATTTTAACAATGGAAATATATATATATATATTACTAAAATGCTATTATAACATTCATTTTAATTGATGAGAAAATTTAAGTAATATTCCTAATTTCAATAATAAGCATATATCAAATTTTGATATTAACTTTGATATCAATATTATCACAGCTAATTTAATAAAATTGAAATTTAGTTATTAAAAAGTTGTAAATGTATAAAAATTTTGAATTTATACATACCCTTCATTATGAGCCATTCTTCTGTCATAAATACGTACTGTTCCATCACCGCAACCAGCACCAATAAGACTAGCATAATTTGCACTTGAGGTTAAACAAGTTATACAACTATCTGCACCTGTAGGTATATCCTAAAACAATATTATTAACAATAGTTTATTCTATCTAAATTTTTCATATAGAAAGATTGAAGAAGTTACAAATTTATTTAAGCCAAAATTATAATAAACATTCAATAGCTTTTCAAGAAAAATTTATCTAAATTTTGTACACTGAGAACAATTAATTAATGTTGAAAATTAAAATATTTGAAATATACAATATATATGTAAATTAATATATTCAACAGTACTTATGTCGATCATTTATACTATACTTTGACATATATATAAAGAGCACGACACAAAAACCAAAGGAATATAGGCAAGGAGTTAACTAGAAACATAACCATTATTATCACATATAATGATTGTTTTAAAAATCAATTTTCACAATTTAGCATGTGCTTAACATTTTAAATTAAAGTGAATCTATTATAAATAAATACAACACAAAATGAATATAAATAAAGATGGCTATAGATGCATAACTTTTACATTATACTTATGTAGCCATCTGATAAAATATATACTGCATTTGATTTGAAAGTAATTATTAATAATTTCAATATTAATTGTCTCACTTCTCATTTCCCGATTTTTTTTTGCATTTAATTGAAAAATGCAGTAAATTAATAAAGGTGTTTTTTTTTATTTTCATTTCAAATTTTTTTTCTTATATATAGAGCAGATATGTTTTTCTCCCTCTGCAATGATTTGATAACAAAGGTCAGTGTGCATTTCTATTTTTGTAACAAATAACTATATTCATAATTAAATTCTATATTAATAAATACAGAAAATTTTAGCAATAAAGTCATTGTTGATTAAATAAGAGACAAAAAAAAAAAAAAAAAAAAAAAAAAAAAAATCTTTTTAGGTAACAAATTTATGGATATGAGATTTAAAAGCTATTAAATTAATAAAAAAAAGAATCTTAGAATAAATCTAGTACTGTTTACCTTAAAATTCCTACATCAAGAAGGCAAGATGCAATAAATCCAAAATTTAAGTGAAAGATGCAAATGACTGAGATATGAAAATGATTAGCATTTCAATTGGCTGGTAAAGTAGGTAGGAGCAATGACATTTATAGTCTGTATAAAAGGGAAGATTATAAAGCTAGTTCTTCACACAGAATTGCATTTGCATGTAGGATGCTTGTGTAACTTGCACATGCCTTACTTACTTGCAGGAACAAGAAAGTACTGCCATTTTATTGTATTAGGATTGAGATGAATTATTCTGCATTATTACTCCTTGCATTGGTTGGCATCCTATGTTGTAAGAATATGCAATCAATGCCTCAAAAAGTGACATGAAAAGTGTAATTTGAGTTATGATCGAGTGAAGCCATACTATTTGTGGGGCAAGTGGGACAATATCTGCAGCATCAACTGATAGTTGCTGCAGTTTCCTTGAAATTGCAGCAGAGACCAATTTATATACAGTAATACATTTAAAAACGAACATGGAAACATATGTAGGACCATATAAACTTTTCAGAAGGATAAAACAATCACAAGTCCTGCACTTGGAGTGATTTATGGGGCGATATTGAATATTCATTGCATTTTTCAATTTCTAATTTAGACAGCCACCACTGCTAAAATGCCCCATCTTAAAACACCATAACTCTACCTTTCAACAAGTAATGTTTGACAACACATTGTTCATGCTGTTCTGAAATTCCTAATACAGAGATTAATTGCTGCCCTTGGCAAAACAGACAATTTTAATTGTCATCAATGTATTTTGAACTTGCTTTAAGCATATAATACCATTTGTATTAATTTCAGTTTTTAAATACATTTTATCCATAAAACTTTAAAAAAATAAGTAAATAACTTAGAAATGACAACAATAAAAAAATACATCAAATGCACAAGAAAAAAATTCTATATATTGCAGATAAAATGATCAGACATTTTATGTAATGTATGAAAAACATAAATTACACATAATAAAAATGTTTTATAATTAAATTGTACAGGTAGTGTCAAATAAAAAAAAGAATACCTTCCATCTTTTGTTTTGTTTATGAATCAGATATGTTGACCCATAAATTCCTCCCAAATTAATTTTACTTTATCACAACAAATTTAATGAAATTAATAAAGAAACTATTATGAATTAAAACTGTAGAACACATAAAACATTTTATCCCAAACTGTAAACAAATTCTTTAGTGTATCTAATAAAACAAAAATTTATGTTCTATATTAAGTTTTAGTGAGAAAATCACAGGCAAAATTTAAATAAAATGAAAACATTTTTTAACCCAAAAATCACACACTTGAATTTTCATTTCTTTTTCCGCATCCCAAACTCGAATATGCCTGACATCTCCTGATGCTAATATTTGTGATGCATGCTGCTCCCACTGCAACACTAATCCAGATCCTGCAAAAATTTTTAACAAAAATTGAAACTGTGATTACATATATGACTCTAAAATGAAAGATCATTTCAGTTAGTTAATTTATAGAGTTAAAGAAGTTGTATAATTTTTTAGGTTGAGAAATAATGAAACTTCAGTCTTTAATTCTCATGATTAATTTAGTTAAAAATACAATTTTCTTTTTTAAATCTAAATAAAAATGAACATTATTAATATGAACAATATTTCCTTATTTAAAATATAAATATCATTTTTCTTTATGTGCATTTATTTGTTCAATAAGAAATTATAAATAAATGCACATTTAAATGGAAAGATTCAGAACATTTTTCCAATCTGTCTTTCAAAAAATATTGAGCTTTTCTGTTGATCCCTATGAATATTAAAAACAAGTTAAATAATTTCCAAGCATAACTAATAATAAAGCAACAATTAATCCAGTACACACCTCTGGTTGATGGTAATAAATCTTGAATTATTTGAAATGCAGTTATCAGTCTGTTTTCAGAATCACTCACATAATTTTTCCAAATCTTTATTACACCATCATCTGCATAAATTAAAAAGAAATTTTACGAGTTATTCTAAAAATGAACGAAGCTAGATTTACATAAATTTATATATAAATGTTTGGAAACTTGCTGGCAGTTTGTATATTAAACTTAATAGTTTTTTTTTTTTTTTTGCTAAAAAAAAAAAAAAAAACATACTTAAAAAAGTTTCTACTGTGTTTATATGAACCAGTCTCATTAATACTTGAGATGTAATTGAAATATTTAAATAATTATAATTCATAAATTCAATTTCATGATATCTTACCTGAGCCTAACATTAATAAGGTATCATCATGTGCATTTAAGAAGTCTAAAGCAGTGATCCGTACATTTTGATGATTGCGAGCATTATCAGATCTCAAAAGATAACCTTTCTCCCAATCCCACACACTGCAAAATAAATAAATGGTAATGACCATATTAATTATAATATAAAATAACAAATAATTAATATTAATTACATTCATAAAAATTTTACAATGAAAATTTCTATTTAAAAAAATCATAAACTTGATTATAACCCTTAAGATTGAAAAAATAAAAAATACAAGCATGTTAAAATTACAAGAAACTACTAAATGAATTACATTTCAATACTTAATAACAAAACTACAGTAATATTTACATATTTTTTAAGTCTTTTTATTTAATGTAAGCATATGCAGATAAATTAAAAAAAAAAATTTGCAATTCACTGTTATTAACCTGAAGCATTCTTTGTCAGTTACCACCATGTGGGATTCATAAGGATGGAACTTGAGAGAAGCAGGAAGATTTAGATTTTTGTTTATAAAAATTTGCTCATCAATTCTACTATTCTCTGAAATAAAAAATTTAACATTTATAAACAAAAAGAAACATTCAATTTTTTTAATTTTAAATGTTGTCTTATATGTATTGAACAAAGAAATATCAGACAGCATTAAAGCTAAAAAATTATACTTGAGTATAAGAAACATTTTTTTCTGGAGCTTTTTCATAACTTTCATCGGTAATTTCAAAATAATTATATTTATATTTCGATACATTGATATTGCATGGAAAATACATTACAGTATTGATATTTCAATTACACATACAATTCCATACCAATATTCACATATAATTGATAACTAATTTAAGAAATAATTTTGGCATTAGAATACATTTTTCTCTAGACTTCTGTAATGTTATAAAATGAATAAGCTAAGAATATTAGATACTAGTAGAGGAATTCAGATGAATACAAGGCTCACCAAATTTACAAAAGTGTGATAACTTTTTAAATTTACAAAAATTATACACAACTTTTGTAAATTTGGTAACCTTGACTTAGATTTAACACAATGGCCAAGAGAAAATCTGTTAAGAACAAAAAAAGTATAAGTAGCACAAAAATCAGAAACTGTTTTTAATAACATAATTTAGAATTAAATATTTGTAGATCAATTAATTTATTAAATAATCTATTGATTATATTACAACAAACATAATAAATATATTAGCATATATATAATCACCAAGAAAAATATGTTATAAGCACTTCTTTTAGTTAGATATCTGAATAAAAAATAAAATGCAATCCCTCTTTAAAAAAAAAAAGAACATATTTATTTATTATTTTTATAACATTAGTTATTAAAATATAATAATGCTTACCAAGTTTTTTTTCTTTCTTCAAGAATACCTTTTCTTACAGATTCATTCCGGATATAAAAATATTCCTTCTCTAAATGAGAAGGACTATCTATATCATTTTCATTCATCTAGTACATTGAAAGAAAAACAGTTAATTTGAAACATTAATAATAAAGTGAAATATTTCTCTATAATAAATAAATTGTAGGTACTTTCAACACAGGTTGACTGAAATATTTAGTACTCCAAGCTACATATTCAGTTTCAATCAGAGGTGTTTTAGGCTCTTGACTGTCTTCTGATTCTTCACCCACTTCTCTAATTTGCTGTAAAAATAAATAAAATTTAAAAAGATCATGCTAAATATATTCAAAATTAAACAAATTTAAAAACATCATAATGACAACATATTTTTAATCTTTTAAGAGTTCATATGCATTATCAACTAAGCTTAAATTCATCAATATTTCATTAAATTCTTCAAATTTTTACTATATATTTAATATGTTACTTCATTTATTTATTTTCTTCTTCTTTTAAGTCAATTTTAACAAAATTACACTTTTTTTTTTTTAGTTTTTAAAAATTTAATTTAAAGTAAATATAAAATAAAATTATTAAGAAAAGTAAATCAACGCAAAGGTTAAGATCAGGTAAATTTATATATTATTATGCATATAATATAATAGCTACCAACCCCTTCTTCTGAAAATGTAGTAGAGTAGCTAAAGCACACAGAATATTTTGTCCTATTATTTTATATTGAAAAGTGTAAAATTAAATAATAAAATGATTACATTTAAATAATGATAATCATTTATAATTATCACTTTTCTATTCTGACAGCTTAAAACAACTTTTAAATCTTGATTATATGAAATGCACAAGATTTACAAATCTTCATTTGATATAGATAAATTAACTGAGGTATAATTTGTTTTTATTGTATAAGTTGCATTCAAGATTCATGTTTGAAATAATTTTTATTCTCCAACTATTTCTTTAATAATTTATAATAATTATTTATAAAAGCTTTGAATTCTCTTTGGTTTTTAATTTGCTTAAAAGAACCTAACAAACTTTTGTTTCTTTGTGAATACATCTTGAGACACATAATGAAAACATAACTTAATTATAAATAATACATTTGTACTTGTATAACAAAATTTAACATTCTTGATTAAATTAAAAATTACTTATAACATTACTTCTGCAAAAAAGTAGAATTTCTTTACTTTAATAATAATAAAATCTTAGTAAATTTTGTTACTTAAAATTAATAATTTTACCTAAAAGGTGGCTTATACTATTTTTAATCAGCCATATTAAAAAAAAAAAAAAAAAATCTTTCATTTAATGAAAATAAACTGTAACAAGATATTATACAATTGATTTCTTTTCTCAATGAAACAAAAAATAAGCAAAGTCACCAAACTAAATTTTTACAAATTTATATAAACAAATATTACTATTCATTCAATTAATACTTCCATTTTTTTTATAGAAGAAACAAAACAAAATATGAAATTTTTCCGATTATAACTAAGGTACCATAAAAACATGATTGCATTTTTTTATGTCATTGGCGAGCTCAACACATTCCATTAACAAATTAATTTTTTGGTTGCAACAATCACAAGTAAATATTCACTGGTTGATTGTAATGAGAAGGTGCTAAGTCATTGAATGAGAAAAAAAGTTAAAATTTCTCATTTCAAAATTGATTTTTAATATTTAGATAGAAGCAACTTCAATTTATGCTGATAGCAAAAAAAGAATGTAGAAGGTTTGCAGTTTTAAATTGGTATCCTTTTTATATATATTTTTAAAAAATATATTCAATATAATCCTAATTATTATGCATATTGGATTGTGACATATTTAAAGAATGTTTTTTTTTTACATACAGAAACTTTGTTATTATTTTATTGATTAAATACATATTAAAAAGTGAGGTGATTAATAGTTTTTATACACATTTCAATTAAAGGATATATTATTTGTAACATATCATAATATTTACACATTCAAGCAAAAGAAATCTAGTCATTTGTTAGTTATATTTAATTTTTATTTGGTTTGGAAATTTGACTAATTTTTATTATTAAATATTATTCTGATAAAGATTACATTGTATTCAAAGCCACAGTGCATTGATACAGCCCTAAATATATTTACAACTTTCTTTGTTCACAAATAATTATTTAGTTTGAATCTGTGATGAGTATTAAATAAATGTATCACTATAAATGTTGAAGAAGATACCATCTGAAATATAACTTTTTTAGTTAATAAATTCTAAAGATACAGTAATAAGTACCCTTGGGCCTTTATCAAATGTTTTTCTAATAGGATTAAACTGGGCAAAGTACTGATACTGTTGATAAGGAGCATTTGAATCTGTCCACCTATTTGCAGGCTTCCCTAATCTACTGCTATCTTGTCCAGTATGAGCAACACCATTTGGCCGAGCTGGAGGAGATTCCCCTCTGAAAATTTGTACAGTACTTATGATTCAGAGAATATTAATTCCCATACATGATGAATATTTAAAAGTAATATTTTTTTAAAAGATCGAAATTGATGATTCAATTACACATCATATTCTTATGCAATTATTTTGCACTTTATTTTAATATTATGCATCACAATACTAAAAGCATTTTTGAATATTGGTTATCCTCTCAGAACATTTATATACAAGAAAGATCATAATTATTAACCTTTTTTGTACATAATAAAATTTCTCTGAATCAATAGGCAAGGAAGTACACAAGAAAAGTAAACCATTCTTTTAATCATTATACTTAAAAAAAAAAAAAAAAAGAACTTTATGATTAATTAGAAATTTTACAAAAATAAAAATTTCCTAAATAACAAGAAAAAAATTATAAGAATAATACATGTCTACAATAAATAACAGAAATGAAGTGTCAAACTTGTAAAAATGTTTATGATCATATTTAGCCACAACAATATCAGAATTGTACAATAATAATTAAACAATTACAGAATGATGCATATTCTCTTTTATTAAGACAATGACATTATAGTAATTATCAATTGAAAATAATTTTTACAATTATTTAAAACTTTCTCATTATTGCTGTGTTTAACATGCAATAGCTTATATTAAAATGATATAAATTTCAAATTTGATTAAATCCACATACATCAGCAGTAGAACCGTTTGATGTTTATAGTAGTGAAGAAAACAGGCAACAGTCTTACAATTTAAATGAGCCACTAAAATATTGCCACAAAATTTGAGATGCATATTCAC
The DNA here is from genome assembly GCA_021605095.1 of Caerostris extrusa. NCBI lineage: Eukaryota > Metazoa > Arthropoda > Arachnida > Araneae > Araneidae > Caerostris > Caerostris extrusa. Next base: position 10,573 of record BPLR01011941.1, on the reverse strand, counting down.
AACTGTAACATTTATATTACTATAAGATAATGAGACAAATGTTTTTAAAAATCGAGGAAGTCTGCATTAAAATATGGTTAATCTATAGGTTTTTTCATGACTTAAGGCTATTAATAGGTGTGTTGAAATTATTTTTAGAGTTTAGATTCAACTAATAATTACATATAAGTTTTATTAAATACATAATGTACCACACCTTTTTGAAATGAAAATGCAAGCATTTTATGTACAAAAAGCCTACAGAAAAATTATACCAATGCATAAAATATGCCTCCATGAAAATCATATCAATACTAAACTTAACCACTAATTACAATTTTTTGATAACAAAAATGTGATAGCAACAATATATTTATTTGAACAGCTATTGAATAAGATTAAATAAGTTTGCTGTAATTAAAAAATAATCACATACAATTTTATATTTTTAAAATCAATAGAAGTTTATAATTGTACAAGATAAGAAAATTGAATTTTTTTTTTTTTTTTTTCTGTAGTCCATAATTAATCACAAAATTTTAATATTTTCCACAGTAATTAAGGAGAATGCTGTAGTTAGAAATTCAATAAATTATGACAAATTATTCTCTAAATCCAGTCTACTTACGTTAAAAATGATGGTCTTCCAGAAGGGGATGATGGTTCAGACATTGAAGGGATTTTTCCATTTTTTGTAGCAACAGAATGATGAATTTCATTTACCTTTAAAATATGTAATAATTATATAATAAAATGCTGAGGGATATTATCTTACTTATGTTAAAAATTCAAATTACCTTATTTCTTATATAGTTAATGAGTTGCTCTGCTAATTTAGCAACCTCAGGATAAGGATCGCAAGAAAGGGTGATCAGTGTTTTCCAGATATTTCCAAATACTGATGCATAACCTAAAGCTCCATATGGACTATGAATGCCAGATGACACCATACTGCTGATAGAAGTACTTGAGCTAACTCTTCGAAGTCTATCCAATGCAAGACTGTTTCCATCCCCAGAGAAACTCATATCTGAAATAGCTTTTTAAAAGGGAAAAAAAAAAAAAATATCCACACAATTTAAAAATAATCTAACAAAATGGACATACAAAAAAAAAAGACAGGAAGTTAATACCTGAAATAAACAGGGATTGTATAAAAGTACAATTACAAGGTAATATTCAAAAATTTGAACAAGTTTCTGTTATCCTTTAATAATTATATTTTGAAAAATTATTTTAAAAATGAAACACAATTTTCCTGAAACTCCAATATTCATATTAGCAAAGTACCTGAAAGGGGAATATTTCATCATTATTTATACAGATACTATTGAAAATCTGAAATATAACTGCATCAAAATATTTTTATTTTATATTGTATTAGACTAAAACCAATTCCCAAAATCTATAAACAGATTCAAGAGTAGCTTTTTAAAGAAGTAATAGTGCCATTCTATTTTAAATACTAGTTGAATTTTCAACACTTTTCCAAAAAGTTTTATCATTTAGAAAAATATGAAGTAGGGAATCACAATCCCTTTTTTTAAGTTATTAAGAAAGTGTAAAAAGTTCTTCATATGCCTATTTGTAAATTGATATATGTAATCAAATAAAAAATAAAGGGTAAAACAGAACACCTTGTTTTTATAATTTGTTACTTGCAAAGCTTTATTTAAATTCCAATAGAAGGTTGTCGAATGAAACTGCAAAAGTTCAAGATAAAAGGAAAACCGTTATTTGATGCAATTTTTAATTTTATGTTTTGTAAAATAAAAAAATAATTAATTTTCTAATAATAAGAAAATACCCATATATAAAATTAAAGTCATATGAAACTTATTTTTAAATTTTAAATATAAACTATGTGCATTGTTTTGTTTCAATATGAAGCACAGTGGATATTTGGCTAAAACTACACAAACAAAATTTCAGAATTTTTTAAGTACTTTTTTAAGAAACACAATTCCCAAAAAGATTTTTAATTAAAAAGTAGTTTATTTATGAAAGGCAGTTTAATGGCATATATATATGAAATGTTTTCACTGTTATCTAACTCAAAAAATTGATTAGTCAATTTAGTTTTTAAAATATGGGAGAAAGAGAAATATGTTTTACAAAAATAAGCAATTCATCATTGAGTTAAAAATTAAAAGAGAATATCAAAAAGTCACTGATGTTGACTGTCATAAACTATCAAGCAGATCTGTGTTTTTTCAAGTTGACATTTATAAAATTTAATGATTGATGTATTTAATTAATTGGTAAAATTTTCCAATGCAACTCATTAAAAAGTTATGCAAATGAATCCTTTGTTAATATTAAAGAAATTGTTATGGTTTTTCATATTCTTAGATGTAAGATTGAAAATCTCACAAAAGCTTTTGTCAAAATATTATCTTCAAATTTGTATGTTCAAAAAAAAATTTTTTTTTTTTTTTTAAGTTCAAAAACATAACTAAATTAGATTAATTTAAAAATTCAAAGAACATTGTATTTTATATGTCAACAAATATTAGATTGACTCTATAAACAGTTTTAATGTGGTTTTAAGAAAATAAAATCAGCAAATATCAATCAATATTCATCTTTTTTTAAAAAGTAAATTGCTGTTATTTTTTTCCTCAGAAAAAAATTAAATTTGAAAATCTTTCATTAATTACAGTGTTCATAAAATTTAAAACATCACTGTGCTGCATTTTCACTTAACAAATTAAAACAATATGATGGATTTAATTTTTTTAAATATAATAAATATAAATTATTTTTAATTTCTATAACTATTTAAAACTTAAGGTTTTAATGTGGTAAAACAATAAAACATACTTTGATTCAGAATACAATGAAACTCACAAACATTTATTTAACACAACATAAGCAAAAGACAACAAATTAAAGATTTCTACTTTTTTTTAACACACAAATTTTTTGGGATAGAATGTGTGTTTTTTTCTTAATACAAATATATATTAAGAAAACACAAATGTGGCATTTAGCATCAATAGTGGTAAATGCACTACTTATAACAATTTTAAAAAATACATGGCAAGAAAATTTATTAACACAGAAAGTTTTGTTTCTTAAATCAATTCTTCATTTTTCGACAGTTCTTAAAAATTAGATAGATTAATTATATAATTAATCATGCAAAGATGAAAGTCAGTGCATTAAGCTATTTATGTGTTGAACAAAAATTTCTGAAATATTCTTCAACTTTTAAAACACATCAATCAATAATAAACTACTAAAATTTTAACCTCATTTGAGTGAAAATATAACAGTTCGTCTTTTGATAAAAAAAAAAAAAATAATTAATAGAGACAATATATTTATTTCAGACATTATAGAATAAGAAAAAAATATAAGAAAATTTCTACTTTTTGTGAATAAAGCTAGCACTATTTTTCTTGAAATAAATGCAAGTTTTATTAATTCCATAAAGTTGTAAAAAGTAATACTCAAAAATTTTTTTGTTTACATTTTTATAGAAATATTAGTTTCTCTATAATTCATATAGTTGGAATCTCTGTAATTAGCACATTTTCCTATACATAAATATATCATCATTTTAATATTTAATTTGTTAAAATGTGAAATTTTACTTTTTAATATTGTCAATTTCAAAGATAAATTAGTGAAATTGAAATAAATTGGACATAATTTGTATAAAAAAGTGAATTGAATTTATATAAACAGTATACCAGAACCAAATGAAATTCTCTTGTACTTACAGACAGTCAAATGGATAATCTACGAGCTATCAAAAAATTAATAAAAATTATTTAATACATATATTATGAATAACAAGCAAAAGTTTTATCTACACTGCCTTCTAAAAATAGTGGGAAAAAAAAGAAAAATTATGACAGTCAAATTTCTATTTATTGGAATATAATGAAATATTTGTTCTATTTGATTTTTGCTTTTTAAGGCAGTTCAAAGACTACAAAAAGTTGCAGCATTAATATCAGCAATACAGCTCAATACAACATCCTAAACATGCTTAATCAGGTTCAAGTCCAGAGAATATGCTAGGCAACCCATATAGCCAATAGTCTGCTCACAAATATGCTACTAATTGCATCTGCACAAAGAAAAGAAATTGCATTAAGAATGTTGTCTATATTATTGAGCAACATTAATGCCTTTTTTAGATGATGCAAAGATCATTGTAGCCATCCAAAGATATGCCTGCTCATACACATGCAATGGGCCTATCAAATTTTCTTATTACTGGATAAGACTAGGTAGACTGTAGGTCCTCAGCATCTGCCAGACTAAAATGCCTCTTGAGTCACTTTGCTGGATGTGGATCATCAGAAAAATCTGGACTCACAAGTAAGGATACAGACCTCAATTGAGTAGTATTCTGACTAACATAAAAAGAGTTTAATTCCATCTCTCATTTTGGTGGTGTATGAAGGTACATACAATTATGAAACATGTTTCTTCAATAAAGAAAAAAATATTCATGAGCAAATCACTATATAATATTAAGCTGTATATAGAAACTTACCAAGTAGAAATATCATTATGATTTTTTTTTTTTTTTTTCAAAAAACAGGAGTGTAAGAAAATTCTTATTAACTTTTTATGACTGATTTTACTTAGGCTTAATATGGTAAAATAAAAAATTTTTTTAATTTACTAAACTAAAAAAATAACTTATAAAGTTGATTAAGAATGTTGAGTAGAAAACATTCGTCTATTCTTATTACTTAAAAATTTTTTTGCCCTTTTTAATTAAATAAAAATTACCTTTTAAATAAAATCAATCCAACTCTTGATTTGTTAACAATATGCTTGCAAATTGAATTATATATATGGCATAGCAAAAGCATGATTAAATAAATGCAGATTACCTAAATACTACAAAAGTTAAATATATGAAAATATCGATCATTTGAATTTCAAAATTATATAAAATAAAAAATTGCAAACCTTTAAATAAAATTTTTTATTTTTGTTGACAAGATAAGTTTTGTTTTATATCAGATTTCTTAATAATAATTAAAATAACTTCTCAAAAGATATCTGTAATTGGACTCTTTTTCAATAAGTAGAAAAAAATGAAATTGCATTAACATTCGCAAAGAAAGTCAACAAATCCATCCAACATTATGCCCGAACAGTTAAACTGATTTTGATATTAGTTATTGAAGTTGCTTTTTTATCTTGCACAACTCAGATTTGCTGATGTAACTGTGAAGTGGTTACATTGGCTTTGAAAATCAGGATTTCATTAATGTAAGAATAATGAAATCAGATATGTAATTTTAGACTTAAATCAATATATATTGATTTATTGCCAGGCATTATACACACAATACTGGACATCTTACATACAACCTTTTAATTTATTTTTTTTAAATCTTCTGCACACATCTATCACACTGAATAACAGTCTTCCAGTGTAGAAAGTCTTCCTGTTCCTTCAAGAACAGGTGTAGCAATTCTGTAATTCTCTGCAGTTAGCTGCAAAAAGATAATCTAAGGCACTTGAAGTCCCAATTCATTATCAGCTGTACCATCTAGATATTAATTTTGTTCTTAGAAATTCATTCACAATCTATGAATTATATAGGAGTTTACACTCAACCATCTTACTCGAAATGATTGATTCTGAACCACTTCTATTCAGCCAATGGATTACTGTCATAATTCTCCAGATAAATGATATCAAGTACTATTATTTAAAACATAGCTATCTCAAAATTGCAGTTACTATATGCAGAAACTGCAGACAGTCTGTTTTGCTTTTACACTCTGACAGTTTTACAGAAAATCTGTCTTCATCACACAAGGTCACCTTATCAATTACCCTTGTCAGACAATTTTGAAGTTGTTTGACAGTTTTGGACGCATGTACAATGTTATGCAACAGCAGTTCCCTTCATTTGCATATCTCCTTCTGGTGCAGCATTAATTTTTATTTATACTGGGTAATTCTTATGAAGATTATCTTGTTTTTGGCTATGTAATAATGAATTTTCTGATTTTTCTAGCAACCAGTATATTTTTAAAAAGTAATTTGCAAATTATTAGCTAGTTTGAATATGTATACTAATAATTACTTCTGATTATTTAAAAAAATTATATGTATATACATCGATATACAATGGAAGATGGGAAGAACACATTAGTATTAAGGTTGATACAAAAATTAAGGCCAATTTTTTATTTCAAAATATCACATAGTCTTTATTATTTTTCAAATACCTTTTTTCACATTCATGAATTCATTTAATTATGAAATCAACCTAAATTGTAAAATCATTCTTAAAAATCCACTTCAAAGGAAATAGAGGATTTTTGGCTAAATTCTACATGCATCTGATTAATTTAATCATTTGGCTTAATTGTGCACTTTTCAGTCTAGGAACCATGACTATAACCAAATTTTGCATGTGTTTATAAGAGAAACTCTACATATCTGTGAAAATTTGATGATGTGAAAAAAATAGATATTTATTTAACAAAAAATAAGTCATACAGGACTAAATAAATGTGGATTAGACGAAAAGAAAAACATGAATATGTAAGAACAAAGGAAACAAAACAACAAAAATGAGGTGAGGGAAAAAAAATAACTAAAAGTGACAGCAAACTAATAAGTGGAGCAAGACAAAAGAAGGAGAAAGCTAATTTTAGCTTAAAAGAATCATCTTAATGAAGCACTCACTAGATCCTGAGATCCTGATAAAGACATTTTCAATCGATCTCGTGAAGAAACTTTTCGCATTGCTATGCTCATTGTAATAGGAGATGGAATGTCTAAGGAAAGGAATATAAAACTCTTATACTATAAATACTATTGCATTTGTAGGAAATACCAGTACTTAAGTACAAAAAAAAAAAAAAATCCTGTATTTTAGATGAACTTTAATAATTTGGGCATTAATTTTTAGTTTACATAAAAAAAAAAAAAAAAAAAATAGCGAATGGCGGTCTAAAATATTAAATAAGTTTCATAATGAAAGTTATATAATTAATAATCTAAAAAAATTAATGGAATACTTTAAATACCAGCTAAAGTAGTGCAACAATTTTTATGGTGTAAATAATGCTTAAGAATGCAGAAAGTAGTTATAAAATGGTAATTTTTAACAATACTATTAATATAATATTAATCTGATTAAATTTTCTTTTTGCAACAATTGTGTTAAGTTTTCTAGTTACTACAAATTTGCATATTGAATAGATTTTTAGCGTCTTGTTAAATAGAAATATATTTAAAAATTTAAGTGTAAAATGTTAATGAATAATTTACAATTCTTATAAAAATTTTGAGATAATTTAGGAACTCAAGAAAAAAATGAAATTTTTTAATATAATCTTGAACATGAAGAATAATATTCATGTATTTTATTTTAAAAACTTATAACAAGATTTAAAACTGTAGCTCATAAATGAAAATCTGTTAAACTACTACTTTTATGGAAAATATGGTGGTTGTAGTTATAAAAGACTAATTAAATACAGTTTTCTTCAAAATTTTATTATTATTTGAAATTGTACTATACACAATTCTTTACATATTTATGTAAGATGAGTGAGCTTATGTTACTAATACCAATCTTAATGCTAATTAAAAGAAATACAACAACAAGAAAAATTTTAATCACATTTTTTTTTTTTTGGTCTCAACATAAACTAAAAGAAACATTGAAAATAATAATAAATGAAGAAACACATACTAGGAGCTAATAAATGATTTGCTGCAGATTCTTTAGCCTTTTCTTCTTCCATATATTGAAAACCAACAGCAACAAACTGATTCTCAAATATTATCAAAAACCACTGAAGAGCAGCAAGAGCTTCCTGTTGAGCAGCTTGAAAATTATTTGTAACAATTTCATTGTAAACGGCCCCTGGGTGTTACGAATCTTTTTGAAAAATGTACACTATAAAAGCTTCTTTGAACACATTAAAACTTAAATTTCATGTACAATTATAAAACTACGTACTTACATCACGGCTAAGGACTTTGTCATGTTTTGGCTTTTATTGATCAACATCATGCCAATACTATGATCAATAGCATTTGCATGATCAGTTCTTTCAGCAGTACTACTTAGAAAAGTACCAAGAGCAAATATGGCTGTTTCGTACCTGAAAGAAAAGAGGAAAATATATTATACTTTATTATAAAAAAATATATATAATCTGAAATTTAAAATTAGTTACTATGAAAATATGTTTTTATTATAATTAAAAATGATATAATAAAAGCATAAATATCTTCTTCAATAAAAATTAATTAGTAAATATCGACATTTTCATTAATGTAAAAATTAAGCTAGACAATTTTATTAGAAAGAAGCTAAAGGAAAATGGGTTTTGTATACATTACTATAGATTTATAGGATATCAGACCATTTTTTTCTAAAAAGCACAAGTAATAATATATTAAGGTAATGTTTTATTACTATATTTATTAATATGCATATTGCAACATCAAATAAACAAAAAAGAAAAAGTTATTTACTTTCACTATCAAAAACATTTCAATGTACCTTTTTGTTGATAATGATTATGATTCATCTCTAAATTATTACGAAATAATGTTTGAGATATATAATTTAAAAAATGCGGTTTATCAATTTTAATAGATTCTTTTAAATGTAATATATAAACATATGGATTTATCTCACTTTAAAGGTGCCTGCACCTCAGGATCAGAATCAGACAATAGAGGTTCAAGCTTTTCATGTGCATTATCTCGAACCCCGCGTAACCGTGCTGGCTCATAATTGGCCCACATTCTACCTAAGCAAATTGCAACCCATTGCCGCTGCTCTAGAAGCAGTATTGGACTCAGGTAAAGCTGCTCCAAACAAAGTGAAACTGTAGCCACTTTGCGAGCGCAACCCACAGAGTAACACAATGATAGCCGCCATATTTAAATAAAATAAAAGTAGTGATATCTCAAATGCAACTTAAAAAACAGTTTTTTAATTTACCCTACAGTTAATGCTATCAGAGAAAAAAAGAAAGATTTTACAATACAAGCGCTAACTGAACCGCTTTGATGCGCTGCAAAAACTCAGCAGTTTTCTTTCTTCTAATCATTTTGTTAGCCTGAAACACAGAAAAACATTCATAGAATAGAAAACATTCAAAACTTTTCTTGAATCAGAAGCTTATAATTCAAAAAGAGTTTCGAGAATTTCAATCACTTCCTGAATTCAAAGCGCAACCATGAATATCAAAATAAAAATTTTATATGATAATCTTATATATTTTCCGAACTGATAAAATAATGCAGAGCATAACTACATGCCAGAATTAATTGTTGCCATTAATGAATATCAAACAAGTTTTATGTTAGGCAAGAAAATGAACGGAATGTAGGATAGAAGAAAATATTAGACAGTGATGAGTCATTGATCTTAATATACTAAGGTTATTTATGAGTGATCAATCACAAGCATGCAGATTAAAACAAGTACTCTTTAAACTTGATAAAAGAAAAACATTAAAAAAAAGCTTATTTACTTGACCAGGTCTGTAACCATTTACTATGCAAGAAACACAAAATGCTGCCATTGTTCTATGTTCAGCCTATAACATAAAAAAATTAAACTTTCAAAATATTGCAAATGACCAAGTGTTGGTAGATAGAGAGCACTTTCATGAACACCTTTTACTGGAAATTAAATAAAAAAATATGTAGAAAATGAGCGATTCTTCAAACTGGGAGATATATTTCACTAATTTATGATATTATTTCTGAAAAAAATTTGCATCAAAAATGAAAATGTTATTTAAAAGAAATAAATGCTGCCATAAAAAATTACTTTACGGCATAGCTTGATTCTCTCCAAGAACTGCTAAGAAATATTTAAAGCTTCCATCTCGGATCAGATCACTTTTTGACAAGTCTTTAGAAAAAGTTAGCTTGAGCTCAGTGCGAATTATGGAAATCACTACTTGAAAAAGAGCATAGATATGCTATTTTTGATATGTGAGCATGAAAAGACAAAAAAACCAGTTTAATTTTTTCATTAATGAAATTTGTAAAGACGTGAGAAAAATTTTTTATTTATTAAATTAATCTCTAGTTTTGAAATCATCTTATTGCACTTATATATACCACTAATCTTATATATTTTTTACAGTTACTTTTAAAGTCATTCTTCATATACGTAGTATCTTCTACAATTTGATTTACTTTTACTTTGTTGTAGTGTTTTCAAATTTATTTTGCGTGACAATTACAAGAATACAAAAATATTTTTAGATATAAAGAACAATTAAGTTATTTAGAAGAAATTAAATTAAATAAGGAATTTAAAAGTAAAAGACTACTCCAAGATAAATTAATTCTGCCAATAAAACTCAAAGAAATTATGGGGGTAAGAATTGCATCGTTGGTTTGTTTAGCATCCAACTAGAAAAATATGCAAAGAAACACAGATTCAAATACAAATAGTCAGCAAAAATTTAGTAAAAACAACAATTTTAACAACAACATTTGTAAAATAATAATTTTGGTTGAACAGTGTCTTCGTAAATTTGGTGTGTAATGAAGTTTAATGAATATCTGAAAAGAGGGGAAGTTTTATCAGGGAAGTAAAGAGAGCCCAGTGAGTTG